>WYDE02235599.1:0-14452 GCA_009867175.2 Adela reaumurella
TTATTCTTTATATTCTGCATCTTCTCGTCATCACCCAAAGGTCGACTGTCAGAAAACGGTACTACAGCGTTAAGTCCACCTTTTTGCTCTATGTGTTCAGCTGTATTTCTTGTTCTATGTTTCTGTGCAAATAAAGATTTTCTATCTCTATCTAACTTCTCTGCATTCCAAATCGCTCGCCGCTCTAGGGTTTAGTGCTTTGAAAGCACACACATATTTGTAATTCTACTGTCTATGTATTGCAGTTCTCAGCGCCAGCTCCTCGCAAGCAGTACCCGGCGCAACAGTACTCGGGCGCCCAGCAGCAGTACTCGGGCGCCCAGCAACAGTACTCGGGCCCGGCACCCCAGCCCGCCTACCGGCCCGCCGCGCAGCCCCAGCGAGAGTCCTTCAGCATGCTGGACAAGCTCATCGAGGAGTACGGCCTGCCGCCGGGCGGCTCCGCGCCGCTGCACGACATCACATTCGGATCCTACTGATTATAATGTTATTTAGTATTAACGCTGCATTTCATTTACAACCACAAACAAGTTGACATCACTAAGGGCTCTCGTCCCAGCTGGGACCCGATGTCATTTAATCGCAAATTCACATAAAGCTAAAGTCTATTTTTTTTCCAAGATGAACTCAAATGACGTTTCACTGACATTACAGCGTTGCCACCTTTAAACAATAGTGATGCAGCAGATAAAAATATTATCGATTAATCGATTGAATGATCGATATGGTGCAATTTTATTATGAAAAATATTATCGATTAATCTAAATAATGGAATAATCGATAATATTTTCGACAACACCTACATAACTACTTAAAATTTGTGTGAAAGTAGCAACGCTGCAAACGTCACTATAGTCCATCTTGGAAAAAAATATACTGTAGACGTCCTAATGGTTAATGGCGCAGGTGACAGCACTGGCGGTGGACCCGGTCAACCGATTGCTGTTCCACTGCGCGGGCGGCGGCGACAATCCCGCGTACAGCGTGTTCAGGTCTGGCCTGGAGGGACAGAAGCTCACCGGGCTTCTAAGCGAAGATCTCCACGAGTGTCCCTCCCTCACACTCGACGTGCACAGCAAGGTGGCGTACGTGCCGCACGAGTACGCACTGCTCAAGATCCACTACGAGGGCACGAGGTCAGTACACCCACATGCCAAGTCCCGCCTGGATGATCGCATCGCGCCGGTCTGCTGAGCGGGAGCTCCACGAGTATCCCTCCCTCAAACCCGGAAGGCACAGTTAGGTGGCGTATCTTGAGCAGTAGGTACAAGTACGCACTGCTCAAGATAACTACGAGGACACGAGGTGAGTACATGCAGCCTGTCACCCGTACTAGTATGCCATGCGGTGTTGATGAGATTGATCATCTGATAATTAATGCTTCGCCGTGTTCTGTGTGTAGTGACATTGTGTGTGACTGCAGGCAAGCTCTGCCGAGACGGCTGCACTCGATCGCGCCGTACGGTATGACCTTGTCTGAGGACAGCATCTACTACTTCTCCGAGGTGCCGGCCGTCGTCTAGTGCTGCGCCGTATTCTGCGTGTGTGACATCGTGTGTGACTGCAGGCAACCTCTGCCTAGACGGCTGCACTCGATCGCGCCGTACGGCATGACCTTGTATGAGGACAGCATCTACTACATCTCCGAGGTGCCGGCCGTCGTCTAGTACTGCGCCGTATTCTGTGTGTAGTGACATCGTGTGTGACTGCAGGCAAGCTCTGCCTAGACGGCTGCACTCGATCGCGCCGCGCGGCATGACCTTTTGAGAACAGCGTGTACTACTTCTCCGAGGTGCGGGCCGTCGTCAAGTATTTCGCTGTGTTCTGTGCGTAATGACATCGTGTGTGACTGCAGGCAAGCTCTGCCGAGACGGCTGCACTCGATCGCGCCGCGCGGCATGACCTTGTTTGAGAACAGCGTGTACTACTTCTCCGAGGTGCCGGCCGTCGTCGAGTACTGCGCCATGTTTGGTGAGTGCCACTTCTCTTCACAGATATTGTAGTGAAATGAGCATTCAGTGTAAGATGCTATGAACAGGGTGTCCCGAAAGTCAAAGTAATCCTTTGGAGGGCTGATAGGCCAGCTCAGGACTGCCCAAAATACCACAATGTGACCTTAGTAAAAAATGACTGTGAAAATGAAAAAGTTCCATTATATCGAAAACTAGCGATTTTTTACTAAGGTCATAGTGTGATATTCTGGTCAGTCCTGAGCTCTCCTATCAGCCCTCCAAATGATGCCCTTGACTTTTAGGACAACCTGTATACGCGTACATATTATAAAATGACGTGGTAAATCAAATTTACTTATTATTCTAGTCTCACATTTGCAAACTTAAATACATAATTCAAATCTTACTGGAGACTTAAGGCTCACTTAAGATAAGTCACAGACTAGCTGATGAGGCCTGACTCAGGCCTAGTTAGCTAGTGACGCACGCCAGAACTAGAATAGCCCCACACTAGTCCCAACTTCGATTGACGCTCTCCTCTACTGCGTGGACCCTGATATGTTCGATGTAGCTAATGCAAGCTAAGGTCAACACCGTCTAAGAGAACTCTCGCGACAGGCACTCCGCACTGCTACTCGTACAACGTGCACTCGGACATCCGCCGGCCTCTGCAGGCTCTCGCGCTGTTCCACACAGCGCTGCAGCCGCCCACGCCGGACGACCCGTGCTCAGCGGCTGGCTGTGACGGAGGCGTGTGCGTGCCGGCAGACACCGCGAGCGGCCAACAGTGTCTCTGTAGCGACGGCTCCGCTCTGCCAGAGGATAGTGACGAGATGTGTCCGGTCGTGCCGCATGAGCAGGTTAGTCTGTGTTCATGACCCGACGCCGGTTGCGAAGGCGGCGTGTTCGTGCCGGCAGTCACCGCCGTTCTGCCGGAGGAGAGTGACGATATGTGTCCGGCCGTGCCGCACGAACAGATCATTCTGTGTTCATTTGAATGACCCGTCTCTGGCTATAAAATATGAACTGTGTGGTTATGTGCGTGTACAGATGGCGGTGTTCGCGTCGGCCGCGCCCGGTAAATCCGCGCGCGGGTCGCGTGTCACTATCGCGGTGGTGGTGCTGCTAACGCTGGCCGTGGTCGCCGCACTCCTAGTGCTCGTCTACTACAGACTGCGCGCTACACAGCGCCAAGCCAACACTATGAACTACGCGTAAGCACACCTTTGACTTGCTTCATACATACTAATAATAAAGCTGAAGCCCTTCCACACTGTGAAATGTCACTGAAAATGCAGAATATTATAGAGCACTTTGACGGAAGGTCGGTGGAGAAGGGCGTGTGGTACAAAACTATCCAAAGCGAACCGCCACACGTTCCTTGGTTATGCACGACCCGTCTCTCCATACAGGATACTGTAATAGGGCTTAGACTTCATTCCGGGCACAGCTCATTGAATGGATTGGGATATCTAATGAAGAAACTTAACTCTCCCAACTGCACTGCTTGTAATAAAGCAGAAGATCAATTTAATTTATTCATGGACTGTGCCAGGAACGAAGAACTACGACAGGATCCGCAGAATTCTCAAAACTGACAGACTTAATCTGTTTTTCAAAATTCATGAGTCTTTGGCCAAGCCGAACTCTGCACAATTTGAAGAGGTGATAAAGTTTTTCAGTCTATCAGTTGCTCTTAGGAGTGAATGATAGACTGAAGATAGTTCACATTTAAAGTCACTTTGGGGTTGACATAGTCGGAACCGGCTTAAATCCCACTTAAAAAATAGAAAAAAAAAAAAAATAAAACTGTAAAGCAAGATCATGGAGTAAGGTAGTTTTTTTTACTGTGATGTGTGTGGCAAAATTGAGGATGTCCAACATGTGTTGGTGGAGTGTGCGAGAGGCGCGGTGGAGAGGCAACAACCGGGTATTCAAAATTGCTACGATGTTGGTTCAAAATTCCTACCTGACAACGCTGGCACGGCCAACTTCAGGACAAGCTCTTAAAATATACTCTTTTGTGAATCAAACTATGAGAAAAAGGAAGGAGAATATGTAAACTTTAATATGTACATAATTATTGTTGAGATTAGAGTCATTCAATTGACCTTATAAGTAAAACGCAACTTCCGCCTGATAGTGCCATCTAGTGGCTGCATAGAATGTAAGTCTGTCCGCCATTACCGACACCATGTGTGTACGTTTTCCTTTGCTCTACTAAAATAAAAGACATACAACGTAAACACTGCTTTTATTAAACACAAACCACTTCATAACTCAACAGGTTATGGACCCAGGTTACGTGAGAATGTGTTAAAGACAGTACAGTTGTGAGTGATCAAGTTCTACGTCGTTTTGTTTACGGCCAGTCCTAGGGTTAAACCCACCCGGGTTGGACCACCGCACTGAATAAAGGTCGGTCAAAGCGGCCATGAAACATAGTTTGTGTTTTCCGTCCTGTTCAGAGTAGCTGGCTGGAATTGAAGGAAGCGCTGACATTGCACTTACCTACATAATTCACCAAGATGTTTAGGCTGACATACTGGTACCAGAAAACTGGTGCATTAGGTGATGTAGCCTTCCAAGTCAGTATCCAAAAAAAAAAACTAATGGCTTTCAATGATGAAGTACATCGAAAATTTTCTCTTCATACAAAACCCCAAAAAATCATTTACCTAAAATTACGCAATTTGCTGTCTCCGTTTCTTAATATCACTAGTTAAATGTTTATTTGAGATCGGACCACTGAATCCCCTGCACAGACAAACAACGATTTCTACAACGACAAGGCACAGGGTGAGCCTATAAGATCCATGTTATTACTATGTTCTAATATGATGTTGGAAAAAAATGTGCGTGTTTGTGTGTGTGTCATAGGGTGCACTTCAGCAACCGGTTGCAAGAGCAAGAACTGCGACGGCGCGGCGGCGGCGACGAGCCCACAGTCGACATTACACCGCCGCAGCCCGCTGAGTGAGTAGCGCACGTCCAATCATATCTGCTGACTTCATCAGATGTCTGGCAGAACAATATTCCCCTTAGCTGGGTCGCACCTGCTCGTTAGTCCAGCCAAAATTCCTGTAAGACTCTAAGCGTCTTCCATTATTGAGGATTAATGCCTGCTAGTTTGCCTCCCATACGTAGTTCGATCGTGTGATGGCGTTTCATCTTCCTCCGTACAACCTCTGCATGGAGGAATGTTGCTTTTACATGTATCACTGACTGACCAGAACATGTGTTTTGGGAGTCAATTAAATCTTCTGGTAATTTATTCCAGACATCCATCACTCGATTTTTCGACAAGTGCTTTCTAATGTTGATGCTGATGATTCCATTCGCTCCGATGGTACAAATGAGCTGATAATAGCCCATGTTTGACCGCCGGCTGAAAGAGGGTACCACAATGAAATGGGGAACTACCGACCAGTTTCTCATAAACTTTAAGCAAGTTTTTTTTTGCATGGAAGCAAAATGCATAGTTTCTTCAAAAAACATAGCGTCATTCATTTTAAACAGTTAGGTTTTCCAAATGGCAAATATACAGGAGATACTATAGCAGTAAGGCATTTTTTGTGATCTTTCCGAAGGATTTGATTGTGTGAAACATGACATATGAATATTAATTAATCAGATCTAACTTCGGCTAGATCGACAAGGTTTACTCAAGTAGGTAGAAAGACGCATTTAACTGGGTTGGGCTGCCTTCGGAAAACTAAAATTTGTCCTAAAATCTGTACTGTCGCAAAATCTCAAGACCAGGATATTGGACCAGTTCCGGTTATGACATACGGATGTGAAACTTAGGCTCTAACGGCTGGCATAGCCCAAAAGCTCCGTGTCGCCCAGCGAACCATGGAGAGAGCCATGCTGGGAATATCGCTACGAGATAAGGTGCGAAACGAAGAAATTCGCCGACGCACCAAAGTAGTAGATATTGTACACAGGGTGGCCAAGCTGAAATGGCAGTGGGCTTGACACGTGAGCCGCAGGGATGACGGCCGTCGGAGCACGTGCGTCCTACACTGGCGACTATGGACAGTTAGACGATGTGTGGGAAGACCATCCGCTAGGTGGGACGACACATCAGGTACGTCGCGGGCAAACGATGAATTCGTGTTGCCGAGTGCCGGGAGGATGGCAAACAGATTGGAGAGGCGCATGTCCAGCAGTGGACGGTTAAACGCTGATGATGATGATCTAATGTATTATCTACTGCTAGTGACAGGTTTTGCGTTTTGCTGCCATCGGGCCCTCCAACCGAATCGTACATTACCCCTCTAAAATGCGTCGCTAGTCCAATTACACGGAGCCTTCTGAGAAGATTCGGCCCTAACGAAGGCGACACTTACCGCTAAATACGGACACGGAACGGTACTCAACACTGCAGCAACATGTCTTCACTCAATCCGTGTATATACGTTGTCGGTTGTGAGATGTATGATGTTGAAGTATGATGTATGTATGGATGTATTATGTATGATATGGATCATTAGAAAGAATGCATAATAGCGGATGTACGTTTTAGTGCGCGAAAGTGGTATCTGTTGCGGGTACTAAAGTTGTGATAATATAGGCCACGATCACACCGCCCCGGTGGCTTTGTCGTATCAAAGACTAGCTAGAACCTCACGCGACAACGCACTCGCGGCAACATAAGACCACCCGGAAAATGAGAGCCCAAAATTTAAAAAGAAAAACTGTCATATTGCTAAAGTTTGCTGGCCACTTGTACATGATTCTTGTTGAATATATGCATATTTGCTCACTGTTTTGCCCCACGAAGGAGTACCGCGATTATACAGAGTCTATAAATATCCTCAATTTTTTTATATGTATAGGGTGTTTAACACACGGATGAACCAATTTTTTTTTGTAGGTTAAAGGGGTCATTTGGCAAGGTTTTCACCCTTGATACCGTTTGTCAGGTAACACGTGGTATCGAGATATGATTTTTTTTGTATATTTTTAAAAATTACTTTATTTTTAAATTTAATTTTTTTTTTTCAATGAATTGACAAAATAAGATTGTGTCATATTCTTACTAGTCCTCGGGACTTCCGAAGGTGATAAATCCTTTTTATGGTATTAAGTTCATCAAATGATATTTTTTCTAGAATAAGGTTGCATCATAAAAAGCAAAACAAAAAAATCATGCTGATAAAATAATTAATAAAAAAGTTACAAGGGTTTAAAGCTGGGATTTTGGCAATTTTTAAAAATAAAGAATTTTTAAATCGTATCTCGATACCACGTGACAATTTGTTGTGCATGGAGACACAGCGTGTACTCTTGTGAGACATAAACTTATAAAACACACTTTTATCTAGCTATATGGGACATACGACCGCTTATTTAATATTCATTCCGTTTACGCTAAGATATGGCTCTCATACGGAAGACATCTTCATGTTACAGGGTACGTAAAACAAAGTTCCGGTTACGCCAAGGTGTGTCTCCCATACAAAATGGCTGGTTTCGTCGAACGTGCACACGTGGTAACGAGAACCGAAGGCGAGATATAAACTTAGAACACACAAATTAGCTGTACTCCTCAAAATATATGCTACGTAAAATCCAGCTCTGTTTACTGACGGACAACGCAAAGCTTTAGGCTTGCATGACATTAACCGTTGCATGACATTTTGCACACGGTGTCCTTTTGTAACGTGCGTTAGTACTAAGAAAGAATTTTTGAAAATTTATCGAGTAAGAGGGTTAAATAGGGGATGAACATTTTTATGGAAGTTCTTAATTTTTAAAGTTAGATATATAAAAATTGGTGGTTCAGCCTCTTTTTTTATAATCCTTTTTTTATTTCATCCCACAATGGGGAATAGGGGATGAAAGTTTGTTTGGAGATCAGAAAGACATCAATGCGTCAAATAGTTCATGCTGGTTTATTTTTTGGGGACTGTATGGGAAACGGAATGGTATGGCCGCGGGCCAAATAAAATACCGAAAAAGGAGTTCAACGCGCCAAAGGCTTCTTTAAGGGTAGAGATGTGTAGGAACTGGGTAAAGGTTGAGGTAAGGCTAGAGGTAGGGAAGAGTTTAGGTTCAGGGGTAGAGGTAGGGGTAGGTTAGGATACGTGTAGTCGTAGTAGTCGGGACTTGGCGGTGAAGGGTTATTTACCGCGAGCGAGCCGAGGGCAAAAGCTAGTACATAATAGAAATCGCTTACAGTGTAAGAAAATATAATCCGAGAGAAATACGTAGTATGTAAGAATTGAATAGCACAATAGCATCATAAAAAATAATTATCTGAATCGTTTGTACGTCAGCACTGATAGCGTGGGCGTGGCCTATGGCGCAACTTTAACATTAATTAGAACAGGGCCTACATTCTGGGGAGTCCATAGGTTCTGTTTCAGTGTTAAGAGCGCTTTTGTACTCTCTTTGGCAGCCGTGCCAGAGAGAGACAGAATTGAGCACTCTCAGTGCTGAAACAAAACCTATGGATTCCCAACATAGACCTGCAGAACTAATACACACTTTTTCCGCACGAAGAGGGCAACCTATACCTGGTAAAATTATTTACAACTCTTGGCTGGATAGACCAGTCAAATCTTTAAAAATGCAAAACGCTATGTGAAGCTGTATTTTTGTTATGTTATTTGGACCAGTTAGAGGAGTATGGAACTATGTTTTGCAAACAAAAAAAAGTTTTGCTATCTGCGTAATATTCAATATTCAACATTTTCGGATTTTTTTAAAGTTTTTGCAGTACAACTCATAATATATATTTTTTTTTACATTAGTAGACTACACCTATGCTTCATACCCACCAGAGCTGCATAAGTCTACTAATTTTTTCCAAACCAAAAATCGGTCCAACCGTTCATCCTACGAGAAGAATTAAAATAAATTAAGATATAGCACATTTCAGTAACTTTCATTAAAGCACACAACGGGGTCGTGTACGGCGGGTGGAACTCATGGCTGCTGCATCATAGGACCACTGCGAGGTTGCTATCGCTTTCTCGTTCTCGCTTGCCTACAATGACAAGAGTAGCCGCGCGCGACACACGAACATCGCGGCCGCCTCCTGAAACAGTTCGCGTGTCTCGCTCACTCTGGTCATGGAGAGGTAGGTGGGAGCTAGAAAGCGATAGTAACCTCGCCGTGGTGCTGTCCTGTCACGTGACAGCATGTCTTTCTTTGAAATGATAGCCGGCTCCGGCTAATGCAGCTTTACACCGGGTTTTGCGTTTTTACTGTAAAATCGAGTGTAAAATATGACTGGCCTAGGAGTACACAATAAAACAGACAGGTTCATAGGTTCATTGGCATAACTGAAGATCACTGACTGGTGTTGGTACCGTGGCGTCGCCACGATGTCGCCGCGACGCCGCCGCCGCGCGCGAAAGCCTTCGAGCATTCGAGTGTGCGCACGTGACTCGTCGTTTGTGGTATTTTGGCAGCCAAATGTAGCGAGTTCTGATGATCAAAGTGGCGTCTACTCCCCTCCCCTTCCTTATACACACGTACACCTAGGTACCTATATAACATACTCATAGTTAGTGTAACCATAGATTACTATAATATACTCCGGTGTAACTACGAGTGCACATAATTTAATCGGGGTGCGGGGGGAAGGGGGGTCAGGAACGGTATCGAGGGGTGGCGGGGGTTTACCGCGGGCGGAGCCGCAGGCAAATAGCGAGCTACTTAAAACAATGATTTTTTTCTGTATTGGGTTTGATTTTTCTTGCTAAGAATGCAAGCAGTTAACTGAATATTATAAGAAAAACCAGAAAAACAAATAAAGAAAACCCGTTCGACCAGGAATCTAAAGAAAATCAAAATACCTATGTAAAGCGAAGTACCTACGCCATATGTATGATCTCTTATAACACGAGAACCACTTTATCCATTTACATTCGGTTTTCACTGTTAGATTCTCTCACGTTTCATGATAACTTTATAAATCATCACGTTACGTCATCGGGGGCCAGAGCTGTGAGCACATAATATATGTTGCCGTGCTGGCGTTCGCGCCGCGGGCACTGTTCGAAACGCTCGCCCAAGCACGCACGAGCGAGGGCTTCATTCGCTTAAAAAAAATGTCAACAATAACTCCGCCAACAACACTAAAAGCATTCAGAATAATTCGAGGGGGCTGTGAAGAAAAACTGCAAAATTGTGAACTGACGACGCGCCGCCACACGTCGCACGCCGCACGCCGCACGCCGCACGCCGCACGCCGCACGCCGCACGCCGCACGCCGCCGCCGCACGCCGCAAGCAGCACGATCTACTTTTAACGATACTGAATTTACGCCTTTAACATGCAAATTTTCAACTCAAATGGTTGTTGAAAATACATAAAAATTGAGTTTAAATGTTGAAATTAACTAAAACCTAGTAAATAATAAGTTGGATTCGCCGTAGCTTAATAAATATTAGATAAAATCTCCTATTGTCATGCCATTGTCAACATCATACACATCGGTACAACACATGCATATCTATAACCACAAAGCCAAAGTTGGTCTTAGACATTCTCGAAATCACGTACGACGTACTTGCAGAAGTAATCGCGACGAACTTAAAACGGGCAATATCACCGACAATAGTAGGTACAGGAGCACTCATCATAGCGACCGTCCGTCCATCAAGATGTCTCTCTTCAGCTGAAGCTGGTCCCCCTGACGCTGACGGCAACTGCGGAACTAAGTCATTAGTGTGCTCAGCCGATGTAAAGCGATTTCAGCTTCAGCGGACCCTTTGTACCCCTTCCCCTTCTCTTCAGTCCTGGGTGCGTTCCAAGCTACTATTTTGTATAATTTAATTTTGACATGCTTTCATTCCTTTAAGAGTGATTTTCGTTTAAAAAAAATCTCGGTTATTCCACTAAAATGGCAGAATATATGATACAATACTTTTCAAACCAGTACAGTAATTTGTTTACTCCAGTAAGTTTGCTGAGCTCGAAGCTAACAGACGTCTACGTGACCATGAACAGGACGCTCTGTTCGAAACGTCGGAACAATCCGATAAAGTTACCGCGAGATGAGCCGGAAGTTTACAAAATGTAGAATATAATGTAACTAAATATTTTATTGCAAAATAATAGTAATGTGTAATAGTATGATTTTCTACGATTTTAAGTGTAATTTGACAGCTCATCAGAGCCTCGCTCGGATTCAATCTGCTTTTGGCGATGAAGCACCATGCAAGACGACTATTTATAGCTGTGTTGCAGAATTCAAGCGTGGTCGTGTCAATCTCAGTGACGAATCTAGCGATGGTCGCCCATCCACCGCTGTGAACAACAAAAACATCGATGCTGTGCGCCGTATCAAAATATTTTTTAAATTCATTTTCCGGAATTGACTTCAGTTCTCGCCGTGAATTATATTTTATGTCTTCTACTCACTGAAAACGGGTGCCTCGAAGTGGTAATTTGAGTTTTGGAACGAGAAAAAAGTCGACAGGAGCCATATCCGGTGAATACGGTGGTTGTTCGATGGTACCTATTTGTTGAGTTTTAAGGCCAAAAATTTGTTCACAATAATGGCCTTGTGCGAATGGCGCGTAGACGTGGTCCAAACATTTTATTTTTACAAATCTGGCCTTTTTCAACAAATATGGTCTCTCAACCGACCCATACCGCTCAAATAATATTCTTTATATACCGTCTGCCTTGTGGAAAGTATTCCGAGTGCACAACACCTCGAAAACCGTCAACATGTCTTTGACTTTTGATCGACTTTGGCGTGGTTTTTTCGGTATCAGTTCAGTTGGGAGGCGCCATTCCCAAGCTCTTGACTGGTTTGCATGTCAAACTCGTAAACCCATATCTCATCATCACTAACAATGCTTTTTATAGAGTTGGAATTAACTCGTTCTATGTTCTATGTCTTCAGCGACTTTGACGCGATTAAGTATTTGAAGAAAATTCAGATCTTACGGGACTAGTCGAGCGGAAACGTGTTTCATGCACAAGCGATCATGTAAAATGGTACGAATCGATTCATCTCTCTCAAACTTGAATGAGGATTTTAAGTCACGATTTCCTTCACTTTAGCGATGTTAATTTCAGCTGAAGACGTTGATGGCCGACCTGAGCGAGGCAAATCTTTCACCACATCTCGATCACTTTTGAATGCACTGTACTACTCATATGCACGTATTTGTGATAAGGTCGATTCACCATAGCTTTCTGTGACATTTTCAGCGACTCTGAACATGAAATTCCATTTGAGATGCAAAATTTGAGTCAAACTCTTTGTTCGATGTTTTTATTCGTTATAAAAATCGCAAAACACACGTGACATGAACTAACAAAATCGAGCACTGTAAATAAAATAAATGACAGGTGGTGCTCAAACTCCGCGCCTAGAAAATAGTTGTCCCAACTTAGCCACAAAAAATAATTATTTTATTTCTATTCGGAATTTGAATTAAATGTTCGATTCCCGATACTTTTTTGATTGAATGTATATCACGGAATAGTTACATGTAACGAACTGTTCTTCCTGTACTTTTTTATCATTATCACAATGAATGATTGAATGATGAATTATAATATATTGTGCAGTTCTTGGTGGAAAGAGCGACACGAATTACCTGTAAAAACTAATACTAACGCAGCTGTCATGCCGACACGCTGTTTCATAGTCGCTCCTATAAAGAAGCCAGTAATACTTACTGTCGTGACCTCACGCTGACAACGATGTACGGATCTCCGCCTATCCATAAAAAAACAATGCTTATTGTTTCCCCGCCACACGACATCCTTCAGATATGAAACATTTAGACGTTTCACGAGCACTCGGTTTTGTCTAGCGTTAACGAATACCTTGCCGACAAAGAGGGGCTCCTTCTAATTATAAAACGTCACAAAATAACGTAAACAATTTTTAAATTAAATTTGTGGAATAACAGCGAAAAGTGGCGCAGTCTCCGGCGTTTCCTCGTTTGGCACTGCGATGCGAGCATCAGACGTCGTCGTCGTCGGCTCTACTTTCGTGATTTAATTAGAAAAAAGTTGATTTTTGCAAGTATTTTCTGACGGTTTATCCGTTAAATAAACATTTAATTTAGTCTAATGATAACTGTACAAGTATTGACAATATCTAGTTAATAAAGTTAAAGAAGATTTCAAGTCATCAAATATTTCATTCGCGACTGACCAATCAACACACGTACGCGTACTTATGATGTGATTTTGACATTATCAAAATAAGTGTAGGAAATATAACAGATGTATATTTAGGTACGCTAAAAACTACCTGCTTACGTGCTTTTGGTCAGTTTTACGACTACAGCAAAGCCAAAAAGAGCCAATATTTATTAACATTGAAATTACACCAGAAAAAAGACATTTTTCTTCGTTGTTTGTGACTTCCGCAGCTGGAACGCAACTCTGCAATATTCATCGTACAATTTTTAAGAGAGAAATTGGTTTTCGTTATGTTATGAAGAATTTATATATTGCAGCAATATGAGGTTATTGAGGTAGGTAATCGCTGGGATAAGCTCACGTCGTGTTAGATAATGTTATTTATTGATAATAGCGAAGGTTACGTTGAAAACTGAACAAAATGTGCCAACAAAATTACTGACGTAATGCTCTGAGCTGTTCGAAGCGATCCCGTCCATACATACATTTTCATGATTTTTTCTCTAAGGGTCCATTTTTCAATCGTCAGATAAACAGTTGGATAGGACTTATTCGTCAGATAGTACAAGATTGAATTTGTCAACAGTCAGTTAACAGTTACCCAAGGAATAAATAACCTATTCATTGAGTAAAGTTAACTGCTGCTCTGAGGGACGAATAGCGAGTTATTCGCCCGATAAGTTGATTTGTCAAACTGATTTTAGTAGTGAAAAAGGTTGTGATAATTTACGGTTGATTTTTGTTCAACACGGCGTCAGTCTTTCTGTTTTCCACAATACACCTAAATTTGCACACTATGGCTATAAGTATTTGCACCTCTACCTTGGTGAAATAGAAGGATCTTTCTCTTTTTTTTCCACTGTTCATTGTTGATGAAGAAAAATCAACACGAATCAACAGAAAATAACAAATATATCTATGAATTAAGTCAATAAATAATGCACCACAAATGAAGGTTATGTTGAATAAACATCAATCCACAGGATTATTATTTATATTTTTTATATTTATTATATATTGTTTATATATTTATTATTAGATAAGTGGGTGCCACACGAACTAAGCGACTCAGAGAGACTTACGCGTCGAAAGCATAGCACTACTGAATCAGCGTAGAAACGAGGGAATTCTAAATCAAATTGTTACCTGCGATGAAAAGTGAATCCTATACGACAACCGTAAGCGTTCGTCACAGTGGGTGGAGCCGGGTACAGCACCTAGTCATTGTGCTAAAAAAAAGATTACCCATAGGAAGATGATGGTGAGTGTCTGGTAGACCAGTGCCGGACTTTTGCATCACAGCTTCTTACCGAATGGCACAACAGTGACGGCAGATATCTATTGCCAAGAATTGCAAACAATGATGGAG
>WYDE02235710.1:0-14448 GCA_009867175.2 Adela reaumurella
GACCGCACCCAGCGTTGCTTAACAAGCAATAGCGACAGTTGACTCTCTGCACCACTGAGCTATTAAGGCTGACAAATAATGTCATGCCATGCGTGGCTGGCTTTATCCTTTTTGCAAGACAGCACGCGCGCGAGCCCTAGCAAATAGTGTAAGGCAGGCAGGCAGGACGTCATATGAGTAATTTATTCTATCCAATACATTGTATTTTCGTCTCCTATCTTTCTAGACAATTTTTCCAATATCACTTTATAAAGATTCATAGCTGATAGCATTATTCATTGCTTATATTACGAAGGAGGACAAAAGACAAACAGTTTTTGTGCAAATCCAAATATTATTTAGGTGTTTTATTAGCGAAAACTTCGCGAAAGTCCATTGGGCCAGGCGATTGCGTAACAGGATCGCGACGCGCTGGCGGCTCAAATACGGTAAATCAAATTATGGGGCGACGGTTTATGGGAGCAGTTTTGCGCCAAATAGTTCGGCAAAGTAGTTGAATGGGTTCGGAGTTTGTTCGGACGGACTATCCAGGGTATCTACATAGAACGGACCTTAGTAGAGTACGCGAAGACTTTATACTTGACTAGTTTAGGTACTGACAGTACAGTCGGGACTGTACTGTAGAACACCACTTCCACAAACTTATAGAGTTCGCAGGATACTTCGACGTTCCGATTTAGAACTGTGGTGCTTCAGAGTATCAGAGTGCACTAATAAGTTTTATCGAAATTAATATAGAATAGTGCAGTAATCGTAACATATACTGATCTAGCATTGAACCGGAGTTGACGGGAGGGTTAGGAACCTATTTTATTTAAGAACAAATGGAAACGTTACGATCTGCGAACGATAACATTGACCCGTCCCACTATTATTAAAATTAAATCAACCTGAGATAAAGTTTGACAAGAACAATATGGCGAATTGTAAGGACACTTTGTACCACGATATCTCATTCGTATCCAACAATAGGTGTACCTTTACGCGTCGTGCAGCTCCGTGGAACACCCTCCGTGATACAGGCGATAGAATACGCACAAGGATACAATGTCCCTGCGGAGTGGCAGGATTTCTAAGTTTCGAGATACCTCAGGGTCGTTAACGAGGCGAGCAGTGCTACGAGGAATCGAGTCTAAGGAGCCTAGCAGGTGCTTCGCAGATCCATACTACAAATGTGAACAGTACTCCGCACGCACGCACGAACGAATCTGCACGTTATATAGCACAACTATTTGGGTCGGCTCGGCATATTCTTGAGGATACTCAGCTTCTTAGAGGCTTCCTTAGCTTTCTCCTCGATGTGGCTTGCAAAGAAGAGGTCGCGTGTCATTTCGACCCCGATAATCACAAAGCGTTTGAGAGTAGTTCCTTGAAAAATATGGGCTGCGGTGAACACACATGCCTGCCATGCTCGCATTAAACTCTACGAGGTTTTGGAAACCCCAATTAGAAATGTTATTGAGAGTATGCAAGCGTCGATCTTATTTAAATGCTGCCAGTTTTCCTCCACCTCGGCCAGTCTTGCGGTTGCTCAACTCGCGTACCTGGCAAGTACCGTGCTGTCGTTTGCATAGCAATTTCTGTTGCTCGATTTGAGCATATAATTGATGTGAAGCAGAAAGAGAGTCGGAGACAGCACGGAACCCTGAGGCATACCGGAATCATCTGACATGGCGTCAAAGCCACATCCATTAATAACAAACAGGTGGGGCAAAAGTAATCACCCTATTGGAAGACGCTATAACTTTTCAAAATGGTGGCAAATGTCAATGCAGAATACACGTCAATAAACCATGATAAAAGATATTGCAGAAAGTTGCACCACTCCAGGGCCGCCATAATTTCGACGGTAACATTATCTTTTCGTTTTGTTTTCAAGTCGCTTAAAAATGAGGTAGGTAATATCGCGAATCGTTAAAAATTCTTAAAAATTCGCTTAAATGTTAAAGTATTAAACATTTAAGCATAATTTTTTTTTAATGTAATCAAAAATATTATAAGTACCTATCTATTCAAAACCAATTTTACAGTGTTCTAAGTCTCCAACTAATACTCTAAGAACTAGGTCAAACAAATTTCTCACTATCTATGGTAATACCAACGCTTACCCTATTTATACATACACTACCAATAAGTACTAACAATACAACATAAATAAATATGTTGCCATAAAGCTTAGGCGTCATGAAACTACATTAAACTCACATTTTTGTCGGCGACCTTCAGCATAAAGTATCGTCCCTTGTAGTATAGCTTGGTGACTCTCGGCCAGTAGTAGTTGGCGACGGTGTGTTTGCCCCGCAGCAGCAGCAGCCCGCTAGGGGCCAGCCCAAGGAAGTACTCCACGCTGTCTTCACCCTGCATCGACATAATCTATTTATTGAGAACCACCCGAAATGATTTGCTTGCAATGATTCATGGAAGTGACGTTGAGACCTATTTTATATTTACATAATTTCAGTGTTTGTTGAAAAAGTTGAAAATTTGGAACTTGCTTCATTTGAAAGCACTGGCTTTCGATGCGGTAAATATTTATTTCGAATTCCCCATCAACTACGATGCAAATAAATAACCTCACGATAGTTCGCGCCCGAGCATCGAGGCGGTGCTGCCTCGGGGAGTGTCGGGGGTGAAAAGATCGTCTGACAGATGACCTTCATCAATAAAGAAGCATAGAGAATCGCATGTTCCATTCAGACTTGTTTCTCGATTACGCTGTAATAACTTTTGTTATACAGTAGGTAGAACGTGTTGTTCCACAAGAGATGGAAGAAGGTCTCAAACTGAACGACTTGAACCTGCGTCCTTCCTGCAATGAAGTGAAAATCCATAATATACAACTGAAAATGCACTCCAACTGACTCTCCCTGACCCGAGTGACCTAGTTCGATGGGTGAAATCTACAAATAGATTGTGCCTGTCATGTTAGGAGTCCACAGTAGTACATATCAAATGCTACGTGGATGCAAAGTACTACTTGAGAGAGGCCAACATTATTAATATTAATATGGAGCTCAACGTCATGCGATTCCAACAAGACGGCTCTAAGTGTCACACAGCGCATACAAGAATGCACTTCCTTCTGCACGACAAATTCGACGGCATGCTTATGTCTCTTTTGATTGACGTCAACTGACCACCAAGATTATGTGATTTTAAGCGATTCTACTTTTTCTTGTCATACTAAGCTAAATCACGGATGTAAGAGAATACGCAGGAAACGACTGATGACTTAAAAGTTGTAATAAGTAGTGCCATCAACGATATTGAACACGATTTTTACGGTTGAATCATCGAAAATTTAACCTATCGGATATGCTGTGCCCAGCTGAGCCGCGACGGATATTTGGCCGAAATTATATTCCACACAAAATGTCATCGAATGTCTTGAAAAATAAACCAACCATTGTGTCAATCAAGATGCCCTTATATGCATCTTGGTGTCAATATAACATGGACAGCTTGTTTAATTTAATTTCAAATTGCGAGCACTCTTAATGGAAACCCCTTTACAAGGAGTATACCGAAGGACCACAACTTCAAAGTAAACATGTACTGCAACTTAGTAGGCCGAAAGTGAGAAATTCAATCTTTGCTGTGGAAGTCGGAGCAAGAGGACTACCTGCCAGCGAAGTCACTCTACAGTCTCTTTAAGAATCTATGCCTGCCAATATCGAAGATCGGCACTGAGCTTGTATGTGGAGAGAGCTTCTAAAGCGTCACTGGCTGGATGCATCCTACATATTATTAATAGGTAGAGAGAGGCAGGTTGAGAGCGGGACTAGTTGTGTTGCTCCGCGTCCTAATCATTGGAGGCTAGCTGAAGAGGGTGTGCTGCGAGTCGAAACGTAAGGCATGCTGGAGAACTATGTAGCGGTCGCTCGCTGGCCCCGATCTCGATTGACGTCCTCCTCCACAGTCAATGGTCCCGGATATGTTGGTGAAGCCATTGCGTGCTGAGTTCAACACCTTCCTATGTAAGGAGTTGTTGTAAACGCTAGTCATGCTATTTTAGAGGATGGAACATTTGGCATATACTTTTATGCTGGTTACGGCAAGACGCAGATATTGATCGAAATAAAGGCCACTGATAGAAGCCTGTACTGCGAACATTAGCGTGTCAAGAATTTGATAATCTGAATATTTATAAAAGGTGAAAAACTAATTATAAGTGATTAAAACCTAAATTTACCATGGATTATAAAAATACATCTATTTTTTTTAACACGATATAAATATTTGCCATTCCGAACATGAGACAAAAACGTCTCCCCGAAATTCATTTTGTATGTATGGAGCGTATTCGAGGAATACATCAGACGTGGTATGAGTAGCTATTTCAATGTCTCAGAATTTCAGATTTGCTGATGCGACCATGCGACCAACGCGTAAACAAAGAATATGTGAAGTAACTATTTATCTCTCTCTCCTCTCTCTCTCTCTCTCTGTCTCTATCTAACTCTCTCCCTATATTGGCCATAGTACTTCAAACACCGACCTACTCCGTAGCAGATATAGCAGACACTAAAGTTAGTATTGGCTCCATCTCGTCCAAACTCCGGGACACCGACCTCTTTCCGGGCGGGACAACATTTACAAATCTCTATCTGTCAATAAGCGAAGAAGAGGGAAAGATTGGAAAGAATCATTGAAATATTACGTAACATTTTGTAAAAGAATCTAGCAGATGAACATGCGAGCCCATGAAATGGAAATGGAATCAGATATATGTACACACATTTGTTTTCACATGTACTTAAAAGAATACGATATCCCCTCTGCATATCTTCCCACGCATGTCGTAAAAGGCGACTAAGGGATAAGGCCAAGATGCCGTGCTAAAGGTCGACAGGGTCGCCACCTTGGCACGGATTTCCACCGAGTCATGCAGTAGGTGAGTTTTGGTCCTTACATGCTGCTTGATACGAGTAGGTATCTTGTCCGAAAACCTTGCGAAGCTTGGAAATTTATCCGAGTTCTTGCAGCACAACACCGATCGCTCTGCTAACACCGATTGTCGGGATTTAAAGCGTGAGTGATATGTATATATTTATTTATTTTCAAATCTTCACACTGGGAAGAGAGAATTCCGAAGTCCCTTTTTACTGTGAGGTCGGCGTCAATATGCCAGAAAGAGATCTCGAATTTGTTTCTATCGCGGTGTAAAGCTTTCAGACGATGCACTGTAAGTGTTACTGTACATTCTGTTTTTATCCAGAGATCAAATGCAAATGTTAGATACAGAATCCGTTTTTTTTAGAAAGAGCGGCATACGATGTACCTGCGTGATATACCTATCTAGCGACGCCTATGAATTAAGATGCAATAGGTCTGTAATTAATTTGGAAAAATCCAAACCTTTGGCTTTATGAAACAAACACGTCACACATCTTCTCGGCGAGATTATCTCGTTGCCAAACAAGGAGAAGGGGAGAAAAGTAAATAAAGTTTCGTAAAAGCAAAATGGCGCTGGTGTCGTCATGGCTCCTTGCGCGTAACAATGGCGACAATGTTAGCGATAAATATCACTCTCGTCTATTTGATTTATTTTGTATTGTAGTATCTCCAGTTCGTCCCTCCGCCGCGCGCCGCGCTGTTACGGAGCGGGTTCAGATGTACGACTTGTTTTAGCAAACGCAGATAAAGAATGGATATTGTTTTCGAAGATTGGGAACGGTTTGGTTGAAATATGTGTTACTTTTAGCACTGAAAATACATGTTGAACCTGGAGAATGGTGTTCCTTGCTAACATGGATGTGGGTGTGAAAGTTGCTATAAGTAATGCAGCAGGGACATCGACTGTAGTGTCGTTGAGTTTTAGGTTTTTACGCAAGGCTTCACGCACGTGATTTACGAATGATGGCTGAGGGGGGCTATTACAAATTGTGTGCGAGTTGTCACTATACGCTATCACGGAGATTTTGTTTGGAAACGGACCTGGGGGGTGACTATGGAACATCACTGACATTAAATCGACAATGTGCGAGAGGGAAGCACATATATTTTGTATTGAATTCACTATCTGTGTCTTTGTCATTTATCACTTGACATGACATTGACAACGACCATAGTAGGGGGCTGCTCGCCAATTGTCCATAGTTTCAATTGACTAAACGATTGTGTAGCTACAGTCCTATCGTCTGAAAGCTTTACACCGTAAATAGAGACAAATTCGTGATCACTTTCTGTCATATTCGAACTTGGAGTAAAAGGGACTTCGGAATTCTGTCTATTTTCAGTTTAAAGGTTTGGCAATACACGTGTGTTATTTGTGTTATTTGTTATCAGGAAAGCCTGAGTTGGGGTGTACTGTGAGTGACACTTACCAGCACCGGATGCAGGTCCACGCCGTACATGTCCAGCCACTTAACCTTGTCCAGGTAGCTCAGCTCCGCCTGCGCCGGAGACACACCACTGCAACATGTCATGAAGGATTTTATATAAACTAACTCTGGTACAACTGATACTTTTGCGCATCTATTAGGTAGATTTCATAGAATTTCAGGAGTTACTAATTTCACAACTTCAGAAAAAAATCACTATATCTGAACTCAGTGCAGGAAATAGCTACCGAAACTACCCCACGGTTAAAATTTTATATACATATATATAATAAATACATTTATTTGTGTTTTTCTTGAAAACATGTTTATTATTTGTGATATACACACACCATGACTAAAATTCCTGGTTCGAAGGTTTTACAGACGTAAAAATCGGTGCAACAAAATAGTTTTTTTTTTCTGGTCAGAAAGTTCATGGTGTGACACGTGAAATAAGGATTATGCGTCAAACAGCAAAAGATATAGCAGATTGAAATAATTAGTTTTTTGGAGATTTAGTGGGGCTTAGCTGAGAAAGTTTCGTGAAATATTTAAGTTAATTATTTTTTAAACATTATCTTTCTTTTCGGAAAAAATATGTATTTACTAGGCCCATTCGAAGTTTTAGATTACGCACTAAGAAACCGTATGGTAAATAAGATCAAACAAACAAGACAGTCCTCTACTTTTGATTAGGTAGGTAGGTTGTTACGATTTTTTTAAATGTATTTCTTTCTCTTAATAATTCCGTCTGAAGTGATAAACATTTTGCAAATAGGTAGCTACTTATAAAGTATTATTTATGTACATTCCCTAAAAACTAATTATAAGTGTTTAAGAATTCATCATACATAACATCACGAATAAAAATGTATCTATTTTGCTTTATAGATTATAAAAGATTAAACCCGCCCGGGTTGGTACTACCGCACTGAATGAAGGTCGTTCGAAGCGGCTATGAAACTTAGTTCGTGTTTTCCGTCTAGTTCAGTGTAGCAGGCTGGAAATGAGGGAAGCGGTGATATGGCACCTACCTACATAATTCACCAAGGTGTTTAGGCTGACATCACTAGCACCAGAAAAACTGGTTCATTAGGTGATGTAGCCATACGTGTCAGTTTCAATAAAAAAACAGTAGAAAACGTTCCACGAATGCGTTCAAGCACGTCAGCCTCATTGGCGAGAAGCTCGCATCGATACCTCCGGGAGCAGGGCTTTTTAGCTCGCCAAAGCGTCTGAAAGTAACTTGAAATGGCGTTCTTCCATACCACCCCTAACCGCGCCAGATGAAACTCTATCTGGAATACTGCCGAAGACAAAGCAAAAGTTTGTACCCTACCTCTATACTACCTCCTATGCTACCTCTCTCGCATCTCGCCGTAACCTGTAGAAAGTATTCAAGCAAAGTCCGTCCGTCTTCAGAAGTAGCACCCGTCGTCGCGTCGCCGCCGCCGCGGAAGTCGTCTCGGTACATACAATTTGCATGTAATTGCGGATTTCTTAGCACCTTCCATCCCCCCTCCCACAACCGCCCCTTCCCCTCTGAGCCGTCACGTTGCATCTGCGCCACTGTTAAAATCCATTCAATTAGGTGAAAAGTGCGGCCGTGGGTTTGCAGTGCGGGGCGTTGGGGGGATGAGAGGGGTTTTAATTTCCGGCGCGGCGGGCGCCGGGCGACGGCGGCGAGGCAGCTTCCGGTACGCGCGGACTGTTAGACTCGGGATACACTCTTAATTTGGTCCTCGCGGGCAGAATTACCAAAACGGCGAGAATACGAGTGCACGTTTGTAAGAACATCTATACGCTAGATCTACCTACAGACGGCTCTGCGTGGCGTGGTGTGAGGCTATTGTAAGTAGGTTTCTTGTTTTCGCGTCGGTTACTTTGAGAGGTTTGTTTGTTTAGTTCATTCATTTAAATAAGAGTAAAGGGGGAGACAATTTTGAGATTGCGTATATTTTGCCGCTGCGGAGAGTTGAAGTGAGTCGATGAAGACTGAATTATTTCATCAGCGTTTGATCGTCCACTGCTGGACATATATACGCCTCTCAACATTTTTTCCAACCTTCCTAACACTCGCCAACACGAATCCATCGTTTGTCTGCGACGTACCGGATGTAGTCGTCTTACCTGGCAGGTGGTATTCCCACACTTCGTTTTCCTGCCCAAGGACAGGATTATAAGTAGTCAATATTAAATACTTAGCTATGCCCGCGGCTAAATTCGACTTGAAAAAATCAAATCCAACTATGATGTTTTTCCAGCCCTTTAATCTGGCTTCTTTGTTCACATCACAGCGCCACAACTTATAGTCTATAATAAATGGGACATAAAGAAGCCATACCATGCATATATGAACCCTCTGTATTAAAATCAGATAAGTGGTTTTCAAGTTATAAACGTATTGGCGGACAGACGTGAGATGAATAGGTAGAGAGAGACGATACTGATGTGATGTGGGTACAGTCCTATCGTATGAAAGCTTGACACCGGAAATAGAGACAAATTCTATTTCTCTTTCTGTCATCTAGACGCCGACGATAGAGTAAAAGGGAATTCGGAATTTTGTTTCTTTCTAGTGCAAAGGTTTTAATATACACGTGTGTACTAACGTGAGTGTGCGGTGTATCTCGGCGGCGCGCGCCTCCAGCTCCGGAGTCTGGTTGGCGAGCAGCCGGAACTCGGTCACGTAGCCGGGGGCGTGCCGTCTCGTCTCGTAGTCGCCCAGCTCCGCTGCAACAATATTGAGTTACGTCAGTGTGTATCCACCTTAGGTAGGCACGGATCTATAACAAATATATCTCAAGGAGAAATACATGGGTGGATCAACTTTTTTTTGTAATGTAAAACCCGGCTAAAATAATAGTTTAAAAAAAAAGTTACTTACAATTACGGCTTAGTTTAAATTCAATTAGTATTAGATACCCTGCTTTATAGGCAATACATAAAAATGTTGAGAACTATTTAAAATTGAAAACTAACACAATTTTTAGGGGTAACCCAGGAGACAATTGTGTCCCCAGTTTTTGTATGGAAGATAGGGTTTGTCCACTGGGCAACCAATATTTTTTACAAAGTAACTGAATTTTTTTATGCAGCTACTTTCTCATTCATCGATTATTATCTGAGAGTTGTTGTAACTAAGAAAATAAGTGATTTTATCAAGATATAAACCTGTTTTCAGAGAGATATTAAAAAAACAAGAAAAAGTTGATCCACCCATAAAGAAAAATGCGTTTAATTGTCAATAGAAGCAAGCAGGCACGAAACTATTCACATCGTACGCTACTGTGTCACTCGGCGGTAAAATTCAGGCATGGAACAATAAGGACGGTTCTGAAGCTGTACTTGTGATAAAAAAGAGCGTGCTGTAAACGCTGTTTTTACCCGACTACGACGAAGCCAAAGAAGGGTATTGTGTTTCGCGCGTGTGTATGTATGTATGAGAGGAAAGTATATTAGCACCTAGAGCGTAAACGCCTGAACCGATTGGAATAATTGAGGTGTCATTGGAATCATCTTAATTCTGAGAGTGAAATAGGTTATAAATATTTTTAAAATTAAAAATGGCCGACATTTGGCGCCATAATGTCAAACTTTGATTTTTATTTTCTTTAAACCCCATCGAGTGGGGTATCATTGTAAAGGTCAAATAAAAATTTATAAAACCACTCTACGAATAGAAAAATGTATATAAATGTATATAAAATGGCGTAGTCGGGCGTGTTAAAGGATTGGAATAGACAGATAGCCCGACTACAGCGTTATAGATAAATTTCACCCCTAACCCTTCCGCTACCCCTTCCCTACCCTACCTCTATCCCTACCTTTCCTCTACCCCCAACCCTTCCCCTACCTCACCTTTAACCGCGGTTAATTACCCCTCTCGATCACCCCTATCCAGTACTTCAACACGACCCGTACAGACCCTTTGGAAAACCTTGGCGCGTTGAACAATTTTTTTGGTATTATCTTTGTCCCGCGGCTCCGTAAATCATCCTTCCCCGTCAAACCCAACACGCTCCGCTCTCCAAAAAAAATGAAAACCACCAAAAATTAAAACACGCATGAACGATTTGTGGCATCCATACAAATTTTCATCCTCTATATAACCCCGTTAGGGGATAAATTTTCAAAAATCCTTGTTAGTGCTCACCTACGTTACAAAAGAATCTCCTGTGCAAAATGTAATCTTTTTAGAACGATGGGTCTAAAAAGATTTAGGTGTGAAGGTTTAGGTTGTGCGTTTGTCAGTCAGGACTTGAAAAATTTGATTAAGTAGACTCCGGAAGCAGTGGGTGTCATGAAATACTACAATTGGTAGCTTTATAATGTGCCTAATTGTCGTGTGGCTAAGACATAGATACTTTTCGGAATATGCTTCCACCAGACGAATCACTCGATACTCGATACATTTCGCTTTTTCTCGCCCTCGAATACAATTCAATCGAATTCGAATTCAAAACAAAACAAAACGAATTAAATTGGCTAAAAACGCTGTTTTACCACCCTATACTCCCAACCCCCCGCCCCTGACGCTCCAGCGATCTACCACCCCATGTGCTCCACCGATTCACGTTTCCCTATTATATATAACCGTTTTATGTATGAAACGGAAGAGTAAACCTACACGCCGAAAAAAAAATCACCGATGGCAGCAGCAGCCAGTCGGAAAGGTAGATTTCATTTGCGGCGGTGTGGTTTTGAGCGCGGGTCGGAGGAAGCGGTGCGGGGGGAGGGGTAAAGACGTTTTTATTTAATATTTCCTTTGTGTTGGATATACAAAAAACAATCTATGAAAAGGACGTAGAGCTCGAGAAGCTCTATTCGACTATATGTATATACATTGTTGGTACTCTGGGAAAAATTTTGGCATTTTTTTTAGCTTAAACGTACTCCAAAATTTGAGTTAAGGGCAATTAATTCAAAATTATGGTTACATAAGTCTGATTTAGTGTTGCAAATAAAATCCTAACCTATTTTATAGCGTAAGCTTAACCAAAAAATTAGAGTAAACCTGGATCAAACTATATAAGTCATTTTTAGTATTACGTAATTCTGAATATGGCTTAGAGAAATCCATATTTTAACTTAGTATAACACTAAAATTCGATTGCAAATAATCTTGAAATTAATATACGCTTAACCTTGAAATACAGTTAATTTAAGTCAAACCATAATTTTGTCTTATCTTACTTCAATTTTTATGTTAAATACTTTCGTTTCAATGTTACATAACCGTTACCATAACAACCTACGGTGCATTCGATGGGTCTGCTGATGGAGCGTCGTCGGGGAAATCCCAACAACTGAAACTTCGTGTTTCTCCTTCTTCCCTGTCACCTCGTCGGGTCGCCGTCGGTTCCAGAGGGGTAGACTGTAACACTGATGCATACGCGTTACACTGTTGCCAATAGATGGCGCCACCGGTGCATCTAAACCTCACTTGTATAAACTTTGAAGATTGTTATAAAAAAAAATTGATAACACCTTGCAAGTAAGGAAGATTATTCCTTGCATCCGACCTGTGCACACATGACCGCTCCCAGTCTTGGGACAGTCGTGGTCCGAAACGCAAACCAACTTTTGAATTAGACTAACCTAAATTCAGAGTTAAGCATACTCCAGAATTTGACTTAAGGCTAACAAGGAATAGAATTAAAATAATATTTGAATTATGCTTACTCGTATTTCTAGATTACATAAAACAGAATCAAACTATCGCTAAATTAAATTTTGAGTTACGTAACCTAAGAGTTGAGTTAACCTAACACGAAATCAAGGTTAAGGTATTACAAGTTCAGACTTATATAACTCTCATTTTAAATTGGTCGTAACTCAATTTTTAAGTTAGGAACTCGCATTTCATAACCCTGATTTTGAGTTAAGGCATTTTGAGTTATCTTAACTCAAATTTTGAATTACCTAATAACTGCTGCGGATCAGAGTTTTATAACTCAAAATATTTCTCCCAGAGCACCGCACTGAATGAAGGTAGGTCGAAGCGGCTATGAAACATAGTTCGTGTTTTCCCTCCAGTTCAGTGTAGCTGGCTGGAATTGAGGGAAGCGCTGATAAGGCACCTACCTACATAAGTCACCAAGGTGTTTAGGCTGACATCACTGGTACCTACCAGAAAAACTGGTTGATTAGGTGATGTAGCCATCCGTGTCAGTTTCAATAAAAAAAAATCGCATATAATCAATAACCGATTTCTTGCACTCATCAAAACCTATGGTGTATATACCTCGTGTTGGTTTACCTAGAATCATGAAATTTGGCATGAAGCAAGTTCGCTGACCACACGTAAATCAATAAATCGAAAATTATTAATGAAAAGTAGGTAGGTATTCACTTCATTATCCGTCGTCATATGTATTGAAAATAAGCAGAAATCGTAGACTATTCTCAAGATGGATCTACCTACAGTCCTATCGTCTGGAAGCTTTACACCTTAAATAGAGATAAATTCGAGATCTCTTTCTGTCACATTGCCGCCGACCATAGAGTAAAAGGGACATCGGAATTGCGTCTCTTTCCACTGTAAAGTTTTTAAAATACACGTGTATACGTAGGTATATATATTGTATATTTCTTAGAAATGGGTTGATATGGTATGTATTTATGTATATAGGTATTTATTTAGATACATAAAATAATTCAGTTAGTTAAGGAACCCTCAGGGTGCAAGGACGTTTCTAAATTATCCGTTTTTTTACCTTTCTCATTGCTCTTTTTAAATTAAAAAAATTCCGAAAATACTTTTCAATATAGAACACGTGGGAACGTTATGATCGCGATCGGTAACGCAGATCCATTATTACACCCGAGATTAGACGAAACAACATTTCATAATTTAAAAAAAACGAACCAGGATTTTATGCATTTTACACCAATAATATGTAAAGAGTAGTTCTGTCGGCTCACTATACGGTATATACCATCGCGCTAAATAGCCTTAGGGTTGAGCAGTATCAAAGAAAGTGCACTATAACCGGATTTTTTGTCGAATGTTAGTAATAGATGGCGTGATTTTCTGGATTCGGGGCGTGGCAGGGACCGATAGATTTAGCGCTGGCGAAGCCACGGGCAAAAACTAGTTATGAATAAAATGATAACATGATTACAATGTGATTTCAATATAATTTTCCTATCAATTGACAATTTCGATTGGCTTAAGTGATAAAAATACAAATTGCCTTTGTGTGAAGTACTTGCCTTCGAAAGATAAGAAAGATTATGAAATTTCTTATGAATATCAGATAAAAAGTAATAAAAATGCCTCATTAGATACCTAGTGTTTATTCTTCAATTATGTCGGGAGGTCGTACATAATATCGTGAGCCTGTTTAGACTTAAGTACATAGATATTCCTTTCAGGAAAAGTGTCAAACTAAAGGTATTTAAAAGCGATTTTTCATGCAAGCCACGATCGTCAACGGCTTAACTGAAATACGTTTATCAATTACTAGAGTTATGCCCGCGGTTTCGCCAGCGTTAAATCAACGCTCCCTGCCTCCCCCCGAACCTAGCCCATAACTCCATTTCGTCACTAAATTCCGTTCAACCTTTATCTCCTTTGATACTGCTCAACCCTAAGGCTACTTAGCGTGACGGTATAGGCCTATAGTGAGCCTCGAGGACTACATAGTCCTTACATCGCTGTAAACTGCATCAAAATTTGTTCATTGGTTCCGGAGCTTACATCAAACATGCATTCATCATGCAGACGTTTCGTTTTATATACTTATGTAGAGAAGATTAGCTGTGTGTGTGTGTGTGCTCATGGGGCAGCGGAGCGTGTTTAGACGGAAACGAGTCTTGTTAGAACATATCTTTACATCTTTGTTTGTTTGTCTGTCTGTTTGAACGTGTTTCACGCAAGATTCAGTGAACGGATTTTGACGAAATTTTCTATGTATAGCGACAGATAATATAATATTACTAACTTGTATGTATGCCTATTTGTTGTATACATATATGTAATTTTCTACTATTCTCTCCCATTACCCGTATACCTACTTGAGACCCTTTACCACATCCCAAAAGTTTGCTAGAATATAATGCATATCTGCATTAAGCAGTCCTTTTGTACCTTATTTTATAGCAAAATGGTGTGCAATAA
>WYDE02235821.1:0-14447 GCA_009867175.2 Adela reaumurella
TCTTGCAGCACAACACCGATTGCTCTGCTTACCCCGATTGTCGGGATTCAGCGTGAGTGATATGTATGTATGTATAAAATTGTATATTTGTTGAATTCGATATACACGGTGTCAAGCTTTCGTTTAGCGAAATTTTAACAGACCTATTGTTCTGTATCTGATACTGAATAAAAAACGCGTCAATAACTCGCCACACACCAATATTCATTCAACTTCCTAGAAGAACTAGCAAGTAACTTTGCTGGAATGTTTTCTAAATGGTTCGGCTGATTTTACTGAAATTTTGTAGGTTCATACGGGTTAAAGTTGCCGATCGCGATCGTACGTGACATCTGCACTTGTTTACACAAAGAACCCTTCCTTCCGGTGAATCGGCTTAAGAGTTTATTACCGTACATACCTGTCAAACTGAGCAAAATTAACATGAAATACTAATTCGTGCTATGTGATATTTATTTTTCCGCAAATCTTCATTTTGCGTCAATAGTCCGCGTTCTGTGTATTAGCACTGATGAGTAATCAAATAAATTACTTTAACTTGTCCGTCTTTTGCGCGTTAATGCTATTGTTTTACGTTGCATTAAGGCGCGTAGGTAAATCACCTTTACATAGTTGAAAGCTAGAAGCACCCGTGGAAGGGTTACTCGCGATTAAAAAGAAAAACATATAATTTAATTTGCTGGCCAGTTATACTCCCGCCCGCGGCGCCGACCAGAATGGAATAAAATATACTACCACATACAATTTTAAAAGTTTAATAGGCAAACATGTATGGGGAAATGAAATTTTGTTTCTCAAACAAATTGATTTTTTTTCATGTTCGTGTTCTACACCATGTATACAGTAAGTGTTTGGAATATTCTTGAGTCCACCGAGGACATCCTGTATACAAACATATCATCAAGACTCTTTCCCGGTGGGGTAGACAGACACAATTGAGTGCCATTTGACACTCCCCTGACATATGAGGATATACTTCGCTTCATCCACCCTCACATCGCTTCATCATGCGCGCCAATTATAGGTGTTGAAAACTTCAACACCAACATAGGGTGTATAAAGGTTGAGTGGGAGCGATTGCCTCAGGCAATAAGTCCTCCTTCTGCTGAAGGGAAAAGTTGATCACCGGTGAAGTAAAACACCGTACAGATACTTTTACACTTACAATACGAATGTAATGTTGACTGGAAGTGTTTGCCTCAAGAAATAAGACCTCCTTCTGCTCAAGATGTTGATCACACCGGTGAAGGAAAACACCGTACCTACAGATACTTTTACACTTACAATACGAATGTAATGTTGACTGGAAGTGATTGCCTCAACAAAGAATTCGTCTTCTGATGAGCATAATGACATTGCGGAGGGTTGCGGTGTAGCCTAGTTGGTTAGCGTACGCCTCTTACCCGAGAGGTCGTGGTTCGATACCTGGTATGCGCCCAATTTTTCCGGATTTTAAAAACTCCGTTTAAATTTGTGTGCAAAATTACAATGCACCCGGTGAAGGAAAACATTGCGAGGAAACCTATACATTAACAACACGAGAGTGTTGTATATGTGTTATAAAGGTTAACTGGAAGAGATTGCCCCCGGCAATAAGTCCGCCTTCTGCTAAGCAGAAAAGTGTACATTTATTTATTTATTCTCCAGAAACATTGCTCCTTCACCAAGCCTGACTGGCACCGCCTCGGCGGTGGCGGTGGTGAATTTGGCTGCACTAGAGGCCCCGCCCCGACCTCAAAGCACAGCCACTCAGTTCAGATGCAATACAAATTTGTTTACTCAGATGGCAATGAACTTTTGGTTCTACCTAGTTGGTGAGCGCACGCCTCTTGCTCGAGAGGTCGTGGATTCGAGACCTGGTACGCGCACAATTTTTCCGGATTAAATCTCGGTTAAAATTTGTGTGCAATATTACGATGCACCCCGGTGAAGGAAAACACCGCGAGGAAACCTTTACACTAACAATACGAATGTGTTGTAGTGTATAAAGGTTGACTGGAAGAGATTGCCTCTGGCATCTGTTCGCCGTTATTTTCTGTTCACAAATGGCAACACTTTAAAAAGTTTAAAAATTCCTATCTCCAAATATATTAGTTGGATCCGAAAAGTGTCAAAAGTAAAATTAAGATGTTGACACATAGATACCTACTGCTACAAATTTAAAACATGGAAAAATGTTTGAGCTTCAGCCTGCCAGACGACTTTGGAAGACGGTGGAAAAGTGTCCAAAAAGTGTCCCTGAAATCCTTTTTAAACTTGAACGATCAATTTTTTTTGCTCCCAGTTGCTAAACCGACATGTTCTTGAGGCATACAGAAATAAGGAACACGACCAGCGTAATCATTCTCATTAACAAATCACGTGATATTTTTTTCACTGCCTCCTAAATCTTGAGGTGATCCAAATTTTTGTATAAAAATAACTCGTTTAAGCTGTCTTGGCGCTCTCTTTAAATGAGGGGCTGGCCACGCAGTTGACTTCTTTATAATACTTTCAAGTTAACCTTTTAAGTTTGCTCGGATGAATAATCAGCAAGCACGTAAGATTACAAAACACAACACAAATAAATTTTTTATTTGTTTGTACTGTACTTGGTTTGTTTGTACGGTTTAAAAAACCGGTATATTTTCGTATGTCCAGAAGTGGACGGTAAAAGCTGAAGATGATGATGATGATGATGACAATGAAAACACGGAACTATGTGCACGAAAGTCACAATTGTTCAATCTTTGTTATGATATCATGATTAAAATGTAAAGTGCACTTATGTTTGGTACTAGGTACTTTATATAATATGTGAAAATCGCATAAAAATCAAATAAGACGCCTTTGAGTTATAATACAATACAGAAAACACACACGTCTTCTATATTATTTTCATGTGTAATTGCTGTCTAATCATCTGATCAAACGTTGAAATTAAGTTGGATGTGATATACTGAGGTCGAATAAGGTTTGTCTTGGTTTATCCACAATTGAGTCAAACTGTAGAATTAGAGCCCAGATTATTCCACCCACCTTTTTTAAAAGTGAACACTGAATGGTGCACAGGCGGAAAGGTGTAGTTGCATATGTATGAAGTGCATGTGGGTGTGTGTGAAAGTGAGAGGGTGTATGTGTAAGGGTGAGGGTGTGTGTGTGTGTTTGTGGCCCCATGATTCAGCTCCGCGAGAGTGGAAGTGGCCTTACATTTTTTATGTCTTCTACACACGATGCGCGGAGTCACTCTACCGGCATTAGAAACAACAACTTTTGAATGAAAATCTCCTACTTGCTCTTGCTCTACGTTAGTCTGTACTTTACATGTCAAGAGGAATAATTATGAATCACAATCACCACTTCTAGGTTGTAGCTTTTGGAAGTTTGAATTATTCACGCCGGGAGAGCTGAGTTATACCGTTCGCTGTAAAATTTTCAGAGCACATAAATCATGCAAATGAACTGAACAGTCTGCGTACCTTGGTTGAAAAATTAAATTTTTAAACAGTTCAATATTATTCAGGCACAATGAAAACATACCATACTTAAACAATCAATTTTGAAACATTTGAATATTCTAAAGGTACAATCAAAACGTACCTTAGTTGAAAAAATAAAATTTTTAAACAGTTAAATATTGTATAGATACAATGAAAACGAGCACGCGCGTCCTATACTGGTGACCCTGGACAGGTAAGCGAAGTGTGGGAAGACCACCCACCAAGTGGGACAACGACATCCGATATGGCGCGATCCAACGAAGGATTCGTGCTTCCGATCGCCGAGAAGGTTGGAAACAAATTCGGGAAGCGTATGTTCAGAAGTGAACAGTTAAACGCTGATGATGATGATGAACAACAATTAATAAGTTATATGAAAAGTAATACTTAGGGTGGGGGTAGATTTTACGCACTAACCCAGCGGCAACATGAAATTTCTAAGTTTAGTTTTAATACTATTGCCTCTGTCATACATACATTGCAGTACCCACCTTGTTGCATGCACAAATTATATTGCATACTTACATATTACAATATGCAACAGAAAGCAAAAAAAAAACAAGAACTTCCCTTCTTACATTATTCTGCCAAACAAGAATAGTATTGTATTGTATATATTCTTTATTGTACTCAATTATTAAATAAAAGTTACAAAAGGCGATCGAATGCCCTAAGGCATTTAACAATGATCAACCTTATATAAGAATAATTCACAAGGTACTGATCTCGTATATATTCCCATCGTCAACTTATTTCCTATAAGGTGGGTGTAACAGTTTCCGATCAGCGTCGGTGGCTCAGTGGTTGCAATATTCGGTATTCGATAACCGAAGTTAAACACTGCCAGTGCGGTCAGGTCTTGAATGGGTGACCGCTTGACCGTTCACGCTGGTCGTGGTCCGGATTCCACGTTAAACTGTAGGTCCCTGCCTTCTCCTTACGTGGTTAGGGTTAAACCTGCCCGGGTTGGCACCACCGTACTGAATGAAGGTCGGTCGAAGGGGCTATGAAACATAGTTGGTGTTTTCCGTCCATCCAATTCGTAGCCGGCGGGAATTCAGGGGAAGCGCTGATATGGCACCTACCTACATAATTCATCAAGGTGTTTAGGCTCACATTACTAGTACCATAAAACTGGTGCATTAGGTGATATAGCCTTCCGTGTCAGTTTCAATAAAAACAAAATATAAATATATATGTGTCTGAGTGTACAGTGTATCTATTTTTCAATATCAACGTAACATTGCACACAGCTTTACTGACTGACCCTGAGAAAGAATCGGGGACCACAAATTGTGCACGTGGCAGCAATATAAATGAAATAAATTTAGATTTACTCCTGCATCGCAGAAGCACATTCAAAGTTTATGCGAACAATTGATAATATCGATTAATGGTCTGAAATGAACAAGTCCCGAGAAAACATAATTGTAATAAAAAAAATTAGAACTGACTTAAAATTTTTACCTAATGGCTAATGGGCAAAGAAACTAACATTTCTATAATTAAACATACAAATTTCAGCCCTCTTCTATCTTAACCCGCCTTTCCCCAACTCCCTCCACGTGCCTTCACATTTCACCATTCTAGCCCATTCCCAATCCACCTTCCCTGATTTTCTTCACATTCTCCCCACTTCCCCCCCCTCCACCTACCTTTCTCCACCTTTGTCTACCTTCCCCCACCTCCGCCTACTTTTCCCCATCTTCCACTATCTCCCCCACCTTTCCCTACCTCCACCTCCACAATCTCTCCGCATCTAATACAACCCTCTTCAATACACTAACTCAAACGAGATACATTCTGTTTGTTATCGAAGAGTTCTTCTGAGTCCATCATCAGATCTTGACTAAATTTACATGGGACCACCACTGAAGTACGGTCATTAAAATCGGTCTACAATTGGCGATGATATCGCGTAACATACAAACAAGAACCTGAAAATAGAACCTCCTTCTTTTTTTAAGTCCATTGAAAACAAAATGATTTTTTAAAACTTCATTATGGGAAAGGTATTATTTTCTCGTTTTTAGGGTTCCGTAGTCAACAACAAGGAACCTTATAGTTTCGCCATGTTCGTCAGTATGTCTGTCTGTCTGTCTGTCCGCGGTTAAGCTCAGAGAATCTTGGTACTAAAAAGCTGTAATTTGGCATAGTTATACATATCAATCACACCGACAAAGTTGTGAAAAAAAAAAATATTTGTGTAGTCATCCCCGCATACACGTACAGCGGTGATTTTTTAATTTTGTTTTATTATATCGTGTAGGGTATTGTTGGATAGGTTAAAAAAATATTCAAGGTTACACAAGAACATTTCTCGATTTAGAGATCCGTTTGCGAAATATTAAGCTTTAAAATGATAATTTTTGTTAGAGTCAAATCTCCCTCTACCGTCTAAACTATTGATTATTGATATGTGGAAAAATTCACGGTAGTAGTATATTATATATAACATAATTAAAAGGAAAACTATCACAGCTAAGCAGGCTTTAGACTAATTACGCATATTGTGACGGACAACTACGGAACCCTATAATACGCATGCCCGACACGCACTTTGCAGCTTTTTTGCCTAACCTGGTATCCAGAAGTGAATGTTTGTGGACTACCTACGGCTAGAAATAACCACATTCGGTAGAGGGAAAACCGGTTCATTACGGAAATTTGAGTTCCAAATTGAAGCCAAACTACCATCACTTTGTACTTGTTCAACTTCTGCAATCTGTATACTCCTTAGTTCGGAGAAGTAGTTCATTATTTTACTTTGAGTTTAGGTTTATTAAAATGTTTGGCGCATTCTCTTTACGCTGTTCGTTGTTTGTACGCGGGAGATGAACCTCGTCTGCTCGAAACCCTGCGGTCATAGCGCTGTCACAGTAAATGCAGAAAACAGTAAATCAGTATACCTAGGTACTAGGTACTCAACGTATGAAGCTTTCTCGTGTCTAGAATATTTAACAAGTGCTAATACACCTATTGAAATGATCTATACCTACTTACAAACTGTGAAATATTGAAATATATATTAATTTTATAAATCATTAATGTTATTTATTTTTGTTATTTTCGTAGATACGTTCTTTCCTTTTTTGATTGAAAATACTTAATTTGTGTGCAGTAAAGGAAATAAATTGGATGAATTACTTTCCTCTGTCGAGGCTCGAAATTTGAGAGTTTTACTTAGCAATACTTCCGGATGGAGTTGTAGGGACTTCAGCAGTGTAAGGCGTACCAACTCTACCTGTTACACGCTGAATGGCGTTAAAACGGCGAAAGATTCCATCATAATAACCTAGCCCTGTGAGCTAATTATTTTCTATTTTTATTGAAAAAGTTATTTTATAAAACAAAGTTATATTATTAAATATAATCGTTCTGGCAATTCTCATTAGGAAATTATAAACTACATAACTTGATAAGTATGGTATGTAGATCTACATAAAAATACAAACAATAAAAAATATGTTTCCATGCGGTATGCGTTTTTTGACTGAAAGCAGTTTTTAAGCGCAATATATTCGAACCATTTTACGTTTTTTTTTTAGAATAACCCCACAGTTGGCCAGAGATGCCTCCGCAGCTGCATGCATATCGTATGAGGTTTAGTTACTGCCCACTCTAAAAACTATGGTAAAGTTGGCTGAACGATCCCTGCACACTCCTCGCCTCGCTCCGTCGCAACAATTTCGAAAAAAATCACTGCACAAAATGTTTTGTGAAGGAAACTCTGTTAGCGAAATATTCTGCGCCGTCGTGTTGAAGTTTGTGTATATTGCTTCATGGATCCCAGAGACAAAGGCAAGAGTAACGTTGCATAATTAAGAGCTAAATTCCTGTTTAAAACAGTAAATTAACAGAACTTTTTGTTATAATTCTCAAAATGTGCGTGTTGAGTTTTAAATTTATATTAGAAACAGAGCTTCAGCGGTAATGGAGCACATTCTCTAGTATGGTGCACCCATCGGGATTCGTACTATACATACTACAACATTCAATGTAATGTACTTGGAACTGTTTCTCAAATAATAAGTGTTTTTCATTCAACTTAATATAGGTGCGTGAACTGAATAATACATACACACCATCACGCCACTTCCCCGGAGGGTTAGGCTGAGACAATGGAGCGTGACACGTTTCTATATACATTGTTTACTTCACCCACCATTATACATCCCTTTTTATATGCACGCTGTTTACTGGTGCTGCGAACTTGCCGATTCCGTAAAATTTACCAATTTGGCCATGGTATGTTCGCTTAGGGCGGCGCCGTTCGACCTTTCATTCTGAGTTCGCTTCTTTGTTTGGTCATTCTCTCACCATTCATTCTCTCCATGTGTCGAAACTATCTTGCAGCATGCCTTTCTCTATCTTAGTCGCTATGTCTTCTTTAAATCCTCATTTTTCTCTTTCAAATGTATTCTTCACACAATCTATCAAAGGTACACCATATATTTTTTCACAACGAACGCATTTCAACTGCATTTATTCCACTTTCATTTTATTCCACAATTCATGCAGTGAAAATAATCACCTTACTTTCAGGATATTCTTCAAAGCCCCATTCACGCTATTGCCTTTGATTACTCGCCTTTAAAAATATTTATCGTACTTTCCTTCCCTCGTGAAAATACTTCCCAGGTGTACATGTAAGTTTGGGTACAAACTCATTCACTTGTTCCAGCTTTTCGTCTCCAATTAGCCAATGCAATAGTACTTAGTTACTTATTAGTTCAACATAACTACATAACAAAGAGTAATAAATCAATAACTCATAACAACATAATATTTATTTATTTATTTATTTATACTCTTTATTGTACACTGCTTACGATATGTATACCAGTACAAAAGGTGAGCATTAATACTATACAGTATTGTTTACTAGCTGACCTTTGGGGTGTGATAGTGGGCATGCAGGCGTACGGATGAGCTTATTGTATGAGATAGTGACTTAATAAAAACCGGATTGACATGCTTATTGTATAAGCAAAAATAAAAATATGTAATATTGTAATATTAAAGTATATGTAATATTGTAATATTAAAGTATATGTAATATTGTAATATTAAAGTATATGTAATATTGTAATATTGAGTCATACATAAATCATAAAAAGGTAGTTGTACGCCAGCCTTGTCGTAACAGGCTTCGAGATACTCGCGATGGACTTCGAAAAATTATCAGCGAATTTTCTTGCCAGTTCTTCTAGAAAGTTCAAAATTTGTATGTGGCGAGCTATTTACAAATAGAATGAACCCACAAAATTTCAGTCCGATCTACCAAACCGTTTAGGAAGAGTGAACGTTAAAAAATATCCAGCGAAGTGTCTTGCCAGCTCTTCTAGGAAGTTGAAAAATTTATGTGTGACGAGCTACTGACATATAGGTACATTGAACCTACACAATTTCAGCCCGATCGGTCAAACCGTTTATTTAGGAAGAGTTGTGCGGAGAACATACACACAGACAAACAAGCAATTTTCAGACACCAAAAGATGTTTTACCCCAGTCGAGTAAGTGGCTTCGCTTCCCTCAGCCAATCAACGCTAGATAATGGGCTGTGTATAACATAATTATTTTCACTTTGTACTTCGAGCTATCAAAAAAGTTAGGTTAAAACTATCTAAAATGGTCAAGAAAAGATCGAACGAGACTTAAGGAACAGTGCAGACGACACGAAAGTGCATAACGTACTCATAGGCGTCGGTGGAGAGGTAAGGAAATAACAGGGCGGTTGAATTCAATGCTAGAAGCGTTGATTTAGCCTAACTCTCGAAGTGTACAGTTAAAAATGATCTGGAAGAAGTATCATGACTCGATCTCGACTCGACATACGATGGTACGCGTCTATCCGGTGTACTCTTGATTAATACGTCCGGTGTGAACTGTTGTGATTACTATCGGTACATTTATTGAGAAGCCGCAGTACGAATTTACAAAAATAATTCGCGGCACACAACATCGGGTACTCCATCATGCGGACACGATGGACTGTCCGTGACGGTTAGTGTGAAGCGGCGCGCGCGCACGAGCGAGCCACGTACGCACTGAGATGTTATGTGAACCAGTGCGAAAACCGGAGAAACTCTAACATTTTTCAAGTGTTGGATTTCGATGTGTACGAGATAATAATATCAATTCTCAATTGACGTAATACCATTCCCAAAGAAAGAAAAAACAAGCAATCCTCGATCCCGAACATACCTCATACAGCGCTGGCTATCCAGCGGGGGAACACGGCTTGGGCAATGGGCTCACTCCGGGGCCAAGAAGACAGGATAGACATTTATTCGAGTAGTCGGGTTTAATTTTTTTAAACATTTATTTTTATTTATAGACCTTTTAGTTAATTTCAACTGAAATCAAGTTCTTTTATTATTATTATTTTTTAATAATAATTAATATATTTTTGCGATTCTTACTTTTTTAATATTCTTTTTTTTTTAATTGGCTCTCAGACACCTTCATTATGATACCTAACTCGATAGGTTTTGCGAAATCTTAATTTTTTTAGTAAAACAATATGGCGTCTAGCGACTGCCATTTTGTTTTTTTTCTGAATGTACGTATGTATGTCTCCTTCCCAACTCAGACGCGTAAATTGATACAAAAATGTTTGAAATCGGCGCAACCATTCTTGAGTTAATTAAATAGTCACAAACTTATTTAAACAACACACACACACACCCTCATACATGTATGCACATTAGATCCAAACACATAACCCTCCCCCTTTCGTAGTCGGGTAAAAAACCAAAAGTCCAACATGATTACTGACTTTGATTTTTTCGAACTTCTGGGCCGCTACCGCGCTATTATCAAATGAGCGAGTGAAGAGACAACGCCACGATTTTAACCAATCAGACTGGCCGTGTCGAATGCATTAACGCCTACGATTGGTTGACACTTCTTCACTCACTCCTGTGATGTTAGACCGGTAGAGGCACTGAGTTCTAGGCACTTGCCTATAAATCGGATAAATCCTGGCGTCTGGTAACCCTCCGCAGTGGTGAGCCGGTATCGTTGTTTGATGGGCAATTAACACAATGTCATCGTCGTCGTTTTAGCTAAATAAACGCGATATGCGCAATTCATCTCATCTTTGTCTAGCCTTGGTTGGTTCAGTGGCGATTCCCACTTTAGGTTTATTAAGCCTCTGCTATTATTGTGATCTAGATACGCATTGTCGATCGACTATTCGTGAGCGCATGTATGCGACTTTCGTGCAGGTCTTAAAATAGTCTTCTTTGATATTAATATGATAATGATGTAAATATTAGTTAAATAAATAAACCAGTAAACCACAGATTGAGTTATTCAATACTTAAAGAAAATGTGCGTGTGTTTTTTTTATTTGCTGTTAAAGTTAACATACTTTTGCGGCACTCACGTAGCCCCCATGGGTGAAAGGGGTGAGAAAATCTCGCTTATATTCGCCTGTCAGTAAACGGTATCGGTGTGGTGGATCGAGCTTCGAGATGTGTGGCGGACGGCGGAGTAAGAAACGTTTCCGTCCAGAAACAAAACTAGAGAGCGAAACTCTACGAAAAATGAGCGAGGGACAGAATTGCAAGCCGAAACGTCACCCCGCCCCGGCAGCGTAGAGACGAGAATGAAGTGTATAAGCGGAAATAGAACGTCTGCGTCGCGCACTTATAGCCGGCGAGACGTCTCGACGTCATATTTTCAAGTTTTTCTTAAACCGATAAAGAAATAAGTAATAGTTTATTTTTTGTATGAGAGTAGGTAAATATCAAGTAAAGCCGGCTTGCCACGGCGTGTGAAACGACGAACGCGCGCGCGTTATCACGTTCCACCGACGCATCGTGTGAACGCGATACCTGTTTGCGTTTGTGCCGGGCCTCGGACTCGGGATCCGTTGAGATTCGGTAACAAGGTTCAGAGCAAGTTTTGTTGGCGCAAGTCAAAATCACACACCGTGGGAAGAGCTTCGGAACGGTGAATAACTGTCCATTTTTTTTCCGCGACTTTGCAAACTACGGTCTAGGACAACTCATCGCGGGTTCGCACCTGTCTTACTACCGGGATAAAATCACATAACTGAGTGAAGAGACCCCGCCACGATTTCAACCAATCAGACTGGCCGTGTCGAGTGCGTTAACGTTTACGATTGCTTGTAACCTCTTTACTCACTCGTGTGGTGTTAACCCTGTAGACTCACTGAACAGTGTAATCCTATCGCTGGACCGCGGGAGAGTACACACCCCATTAATCTGTCGAATCATGATCCTGTGTCATCACGAGACTAATGAGCTATCGAGACTCCAAAGTATGACCTGCTGCATTCCTTACCGCCGGGTTTCGTTAACCGCTAAATATTTTTTACTGTGTATTTTGATGGTTTTTCTGTATACACACATTGAAAAAGTATTTACTTAATGAATAATGATCCTATGTCTACGATTTACATGCATAAGTAATAAATATTAAATATGTACAAGAGTACTTATCATACTTATTATACCCATGTACAAAAGTATTTAAATTAATTTAGAATTAAAAAAAAATCATGGCCCCGCGATAAAATGGGTCACCCATAGCCCTCTATCACTTTCTCAGAGACAGTGATAGATAGTGATAGAGGGCTATCCCCAACCACGCACCGCACCTTGGCGTGGTGGGAAGCGGGCTAATGGCAGACGGCGCGGAGGCGGCCGTCGGTGTCGGGGGGGGGGCGGCGGCGCGGAGCGGGTCTGGGTTGGCGCGGGACAGTCTGTCTGACCGGATCAGTCGGCCGGACGACAGAAACGACAATGTCTTACGGATGACAGTGGATGACAACAGCAGTTGCTGAAGTAATTGGCATATCAGAGTGCACGCCGATGATGCAACTAGAAAATGTTGGATCGTAAATGCTTCTTAAAGTCCTGCAATTAAAACGAAGGAAGATGTTGGCTGAGATCAGTCAACGTAGCAAATACAGTGGTCACAATATACAAATGTGGGTTGGGGGTGTGGCTTCAAATGCTCGCATGCATTCACTCGCGGTCAGTCGTACCGAGTGTGAAAGAGAAGTGGACTGTGGGGGAGGAGCTTAATGCCAACATTTATAAATTGTGACTATTGTACAATCCCTAGCAACAAGGCTAGAGATTGTACAGGCTGGCGTGGCGTCCACGTCCACGCTCATGCATGACGCAATAAAGGGACGCGTTTTGCATAATGCCCTCGTCTGTATTCTAAGAAAATCTCAATTACCTGCCATTAGTTAGTCAATACTGTAAACACTTTGTAAAGGCATTGATTATACGCCATTGAAAATAATTGCAGTGTAGGTAATACAGGTCCTGTGTGGCTCGCGTCGCCATCGTGCGTGCGACACATGAGGTGCAGTCAGACCAGACGGAACAAGTATAATGTAATAAGGTGGGACATGGAATGCGGCATACAGACATGGATGCGGCATAGAAATAGAACACCTGGCCGTGTGCGCGATAAACTGGAAATAATAAATTGCAGATTCTGTCTGCTTGTGAGGTACATACTATGTTAGGTATTGAGCTCCAGGTAAATAGAGATCCTCGTTTAATCAATAAACTCAATTAAAAATCTACAATAAAAAAAATCATTTGACAAACATCGGTGTGACTGATTAGGTAGATAATGCGATTTTAAAAAGAAAAAAAAATTACACACCGAAATTGATTGGTACCTATGTGTTACCCATTACCCAAGTATTGCCATTCTGACTTATGAGAACCGCGCCCGTTTCGCGTCTCGGTAAAATAATCGTACATGGAGGATATTCTACCGAAAAACACGTAAACACGTACAATGGTTAGCGCAATTACCTCTCTATCTAATCGCTAACGTACGAGCGAGTGAACACTATGCTAAACGATGTCAGACCGTTTTACACATAGCGGGAGAATACCGACCCTGGTAGTGCATATCACTAGTCATCCAATAGTACTGGGGAAAACGCATTAAACATTTGTAAAAAAACATTAAAAAAGGTCAAGACAGAAAGTGTAGGTTTTGACACAGCTCTGTTCGAATATTTAATTAGCCGAATACAGTACAGTAGGTACATCACTAGCGCTAGCGCTACAGCGGCGCTCCAGGTTAGATCTCCTACACCCTGACCAAGGCAGCCGAGCGCGAGAGGTACAGCCTCGCCACGTTGAAGCTTCGGGATGAGTGAATAGGGAAATAGGGATAGGCGCTCGAGTTTGAGCACTTAGTTATAATAAGACGGATAAGTGGGTGGCTGAGAAAGTTATGGACAGATTGGGAAGTAGGGACTACACTGTGAGACAGGAAAATGATGCTACGAAACAAAGGCACATCGATCACTATCTGCCATTGAGTCAGGAACACAATTCAGACCCTGCACTCGCCCAACCATTAGAGAGTCCATTGGCCCTTTCTCCGACTACGTCTGATTCGGATAATTTCTCGGAATACCCTGACTTCATGTACCATTCATTCCATTAAGGTCCCCTGTACCGCCCAGGTCTTCACCCCGACTCGTTCGTACCAAACGTGTCGGTGATAAATTTTCTCATTAATTATGTTTTATTGCATTATTGTTATTATTCATTTTAAGGTATAATTATTTAATTTGTGTGTACTTATTATTACATAAGTACATTAAAAAGTGTGTGGGTGTTATGTATGGCAGTATGGAGTGTGTGACTTATTTGTTTTATAAAAAAATATACGCTTGGATAATCTGACACTCGACACTAAGATTTCTTTTTAATAGACTTTTTTTTATTATTATTATATATATTTTTTTTATAAATGAAACTGACACGGAAGGCTACATCACCTAATGCACCAGTTTCCTGGCACCAGTGATGTCAGCCTAAACACCTTTGTGAATGATGTAGGTAGGTGCCATATCAGCGCTTCCCTCAATTCTAACCGGCTACACTGAACTGGACGGAAAACACGAACTATGTTTCATAGCCGCTTCGACCGACCTTCATTCAGTGCGGT
>WYDE02235931.1:0-14443 GCA_009867175.2 Adela reaumurella
TTATTAAAAACACATTGTTCAGAAATAGCCTACCCCACTGCTCTAGACTTAGACGAGTCCATTCCCTTCTGCAAGAAGATACTAGAACTCTCAACGAATAATCCAACCTTCAGTGATGACGAACGCGAACTCAATGATATGAGCATCTCCAGTAGCCCAACTAAAAACTTCTACCACTTATTCACTCGCGTTAATCATTACGACGAAATGACATACCAAGACATCTTTCCCTTACTTCTTAAATCCTAAATACTTCCAAATCACGACAATTTTTTTTTTCAATACCTGAAATGTCACTTTGATAGTGACGTTTATTTGTTTGCATTTTTGGCCTCTAATTAAAAATTCTACTTTAGTAATCTGCGAGGCTGCTCCAGCGACTCTGACTCAGATTTTGACGACAACGATTTGGGTTGTGTACCTCTAAAGGCTCCAGTACACAATGGGCCGTTTATCACAACTGTTGCAGGTCTTCTGTACTCAAATTCATATGACAAAGTGAGATGAAAATGAAACAATTGCCAATGATGGCCCATTGTGTAAATAATAAAAACATGTAATCAATATAACTCGTGTTTGATTTTCTTATAAATTTCCTTCCCTTCATTTTTAAACATAGTAAATTAAAAATTATTTGAATAGGTATCAATAATAGTCGCAACAATAGATAATTATAATCGTATATTTTCAACATCGTCGCAGCCCTGTCGTGTCACTTTGACAGCTGTAGCAGCGAGCAAGCTAAGTTTTAAGAACTATAATTAATCTTAATTTCGAACTTAACAATATTGCTGTAATCTTTTGATCAAGGTTTGTTACTACAGCTCCACCACAAAACATCACAGCGAAACATCATGCTGTTGTCGAATACAATACAAAACAGTTTACTCTCTGTAAGACAGTGATACTCTTATATCAACGAGGGAGTCCTCAACCCAGCAGTTGGGACGTTGAAAAATGGAACTACGCCTTTTTTTCATTTTCGATATCTAAAAAAAAATTGAGGCTGCCCATAATTTTATCGAATTTAGTAATACCAAAATGTCGAAAAACGGCTGAAAATATTTTTTCCGGATATCGAAAAATGGAAACGAAACGTTGTTCCCTTTATTTTACAATACTTTTTAAATTACCGCGGTCACTGAACAACATTTTGTAAACTTCCGGCTCTTCTCGCGGCGACTTTTATTTTAAAAAGATAAATTGTTCCATTTATTTCATGTACTTCAAACTTTTATAAAAACAATTAGTTCAGTATACGTAGGTAATTTAATGAAAACTAATACCTAAACCTGTAATTTTTTTACATTTTTAGTTTAAAAGAATACTCATAGAGGACTACTTTGCATAGAAAAACGTCGTAAGTCGGCGTGGTTTTTTAATAAAAAAATAATAATAGAACTACATACAATAAAGTTGCATTCAAACATGCGTGCGAATCCACGGGCACACCTAGAAATTATATAAGCAAAGAATCATAGAGACGCTACAATTCAAGTTATTTAATACTTATAATGAATATACTTAGATCAACAACATTTTGAAAACTTCCGGCTCTTCCCGCGGCAAATCCATCGGACTGCTCCTCTATCCTATCTATCAGCCAATCCATTGGAGCAGTCCGATGGATTCGCCGCGAGAAAAGCCGGAAGTTTTCGAAATGTTGTTATGCGACCGCGGTAGTTTGAAAAGTATTGTATACTTAGATCAATTTAATTATTATTTAGATTTTCCCATATATTTTGTAATTCAGTTAAAATGTCTAAATGTCCCCGTCGCTCTGCTATCTTCAAAGCGGTCTCTTGATTACTATCAAGTTGGTTTATTAACTGTTTCAGGACTTCAACATCAGTATACTCTACTATGAATTGTAAAATTAAGTCACACATTTCTTTCTGCCCGAACCATGCTGCTTTGTGTAGAATAGTCTGTTGATGCGCATCAGTGTGAGTTAATAATTGTTTTAATATGCTCATGTTCGTTTTAGCAGCGTTTAAGATTACTTTACTAACATTCAAGCGACTATCTTGTTTTTTATTAATGAGAGTTTGTTTGTAGCAGCCACATTGTAGTATTAAATATCTGAATAGGTCATTAAAAATTTTAGGAACTTGCCTTCTGTATGTAATTTCCGATTCTATCCTTATAGCAAAGGAAATTTCAATTGTTTCTTTCCTTTCCAAATTAGGTAAAGAGTCACGTAAAGTATTTAGCAAGGACATACGCAAACTTTCTTTATTTTCATCAATCGATTTTGACAATAAATGACAGGTCTCTGAGTGACCTTTCGGCGCCCATGTAGGGGGGTCTATCTGTCTGCTATTATTTGGTAATACTAAGTTTCTGAATCTGTCTGTATACGATTGAGCAGCCTTCGTTATTGTGTCATGATTCACATTGTATTCTCTTAATATTTCTAAATTTTCTTCACTCTGTTGTTCGCCGCTATGACAGAATTTTAATTTTCCAAAATTAGATTTTCCGTCAGGTTCAGTCAAGCCATGTAATAATTTCGAAATTCGTTTGCGACACGCGTCTGCTGTAAACCGCAGAGCTGTGCCTTTGGTGTAATACTTAAGTATTAATATTTTGAACAAATCAGCATATTGTACGGCAGTTTTCAAAATTATGTCACAAATAAAAAACGTTCCACTAGATATAAGCGGTTGACCATCGTAATGTTTATGCATGAAGGTATGTATGTACAATTTAATAGCTTCCACAAGTACGTTGTATACTATTTCTTGACCCCCCTGTGAGGCTAAATGAAGAACATTCTCACTGTTGTGAGTAAACTTTAATATTAAGTTTTCGAATAAGCTAGGATGACTCCCAGCAGTTTCCAAAAGTAATTCACAAACTTCTGAGTGACCATGTCGTGCTGCAACATGAAGAACTGTTTCTTTGTTATGATCAAAGTGCAATAATATATATTTAAATAAGTCTTTAGATTTACACTTTTCAGATGTTTTCAAAATTAAATCACAAATTCTGGTATATCCATGCATAGCTGCTAAATGTAAAGCAGTCATACCGTTAGGATCTGTCTGTTTTAAGATGTGTTCAGAAATGTTCTTAAATTTTTCAGTTTCTTTCAATATTATCTCGCAAAGATTTATGCTTCCATTTATCGCTACTATATGTAGCGCAGCCTCGCCCTGAATATTAGTTTGCGTTAAAATACTTTTAAATATGTCTTCATTCGTTTCAGTAGCTTTCACTATTACATAGCATGTTTGATCATGACGAGTCTTCAACGCATTATGAAGAGCAGTTTGCCCTAAAAAGTCATATTGCAATAATATTTCTTTAGACATAACTTCGTATTTTCCTAGTGTTTGTAAAATTAAATCACAAATCCAGTAATAATTACATTTCGCTACACTGTTTAAGACGTTTTGGCCATCCATATTTTTTTGGTATATTAACTGTTTTAACATTTGTGGGTGTTCTTCATAAACTTTCAAAATGACATTAAAAATTGTTTTGTCAGTATATTGTTCACGTGTATTATAGTTTGTATGACGAATATCGTTGACAGCTTTGTGAAGAATATTGCATTTATTATTTTGACTTTTTTGAAACATTAAATCATCTAGTAATTCACAATGTTCCCCCAAATGTTTCAAAATAAAATCTAAAGAATTTAAATGATTATAGTTTGTAGCCACTTCAAGAATGCTTCTTCCGTGTTCATTACAATCCAACAGCAAGCATTTATGTAAACTTGGAAATTTTGCAGCTGTATTCAACACAATACTGCATATTTCTATTTTATCAGATTTGACTGTTGAAAAAAGAGCATTCTCTCCCCTTTGGTTCCTGTGTAATAATAAGTATTCTAATAAGCACTTGTCGTATTTTTCAGCCGCTGTCAAAAGAAGACTACAAACTTCTACGTTACCATGATCTATCGCTATTTGGAGAGCATTATCTTTCGAGCTTTTTTTGAAATGCAGCATGAATTGTGTGAATTTGCCCGCTAAGCAATCTTGAGCAGTGTTTAAAACTAACTCACAAATTTCAGTATTACCATTTTTGGCTACTAGATTTAATACATTATCTTTACTAAAATTAAGTGTCATTAATGTACTTCTTAGTTCATTTACGTCTTTCTTTAATATTTCAATAATAGTAAAACACACTTCTGTGAGTTCAAGTGTGATTGCCAAATGTAGAATAGTATTCCCGTCGTTATTTTGTAGTGTAATTAAATCTTTCAAGACATTTTGCGAACACACTCCTAATGGAAAATAAATATTCGGAATGTCGTTCATAGAGTTTATAATATTATGAAATAATTCTGAGTGTTCTTTCATGACCGCGTGATGAAGTAGGGAATTTCCATTTAGAGATTTACTTTCAATTAGAGTTAAAAAATTTTTTTTTGAAATATTTTTGAAAATAAATGAATAAATTTGGACGCAACCTTCGTCAACTACCAAGTTAAAAATGTTTTCATGAAATATATTTTCAAAAAGATGTACGATTTTATTTTTACTTTCTGCACTTCTTTCCAAGCCGTCGTCTTCCATATTAATAGACAGTAATACTGGTTTTTCTAATAAAAATCCATCGACAAATTGTCTCACTAGGTTAAAATCTTTTGTAAATAAAACTTCATTTAAAAATTCTCTTTGAACCGAAACATTCCTTAAATGTGTAACAAAGTAATCGCTGAAAAAATATTCTGCTAAACTGCGATGTGTAAACTCGACTTTATTCCCATAAAGTTTAACAAGACCTACTCTCGTCAGATTCTCAGCGAAATTATGATGTTTTTTACAAATATTTAAGTCTGGAAGTTGGCTGGTTCGTGAAATAGGAAGGTCAAGCAATGTTCTGACTGCGACCTCGCGATGCATTTCTCCATAGCTCACGGAAGCAGTATCCGCCTGGTCCTTATTTGCTTGATTTCCCTTTACGTGTGCACCTTTATTTGTTTCATATATATTTAGTTTATTTTCTATGTACTCTTTATATATTTCAAAAATATTATTTTTTTTCGAAAAAGATATTTTCCATTGTGTATGCATAACGTTGTTTGCTAATATGTGAAGATTCAGCGGCACTCTAAAGAAATCTTGGAGTTTTATTGAATTTTCCCGTAATTGTAGTAACAGTACTTTAGCAAACATTTTAAGTATTTTCAAGTTATCGTTTAAAAATATTGGATCTCTCAGTGTAAACTCTAATTTATTTCGGAATTTATGTGACCGAGTCCTGTTTAAATGACCAAGGAACAACTTAAGCTGCTCTATAATCTTTACTTCGTATGTTTTCTTTTGTTTACTTTTACAATTCAAATGCCATTCCCAAAAATGGCTTAAAAACTGCACTTGCTCCGCCTCAGTAAAAGTAGCTAATGTATGTGCTGGTACTTGAAGTCGTTCCTCCAAATATTCCTTCAAGTGAACTCTTGTTGTGACCCAGAGTTGTTTGGCATTGCTTTTGGAGAGTGCTTTCAATAAAGTACACGTCTTTTCTTTATAGACTGGACTGATTTCATCAAATCCGTCAAACAATAAAACCACATCAATTTTTCCAAAACCATTTAAAACTTCTTGAAGAAGTTTTCGTTCTAGTTTAGTACCAATATCAGAACCGTTGCCTTTAACAACTATGCAAGTGATAAGCTCAACAGCTTTGAATGTTTCATAATCCTTAAATGAAATATCATTTAAACTGTAAGGAAGCGTGTCATCGGTGTATCTTCTTAAATTCACTCGCACTATCCATACATTAGATGACTGCTGCCTCAACGAGTGTGCTAAATGTGTCAGCATCATAGATTTTCCTTCCCCTGGATTATTGGCGACTATTACAACATTATGTTCAATATTTACTGGCTGAATAATATATTTTTGTAATAGTTTATTGAACGCATCTTCACAGCCCGACTTCACTTCTTTTATATAAAGTAAGTGTCCTCTGAATTCTAACCAGTACAAATTTGCATTTTTAATATTTGTACTCAAATTTGCAAATGCTTCTCGACAAGTATTATTACTTTTATCATCATAATCAGGAAAATGCATCAATTTAATTCCCTTGCGCTGTTGTTGTTGTGCTGCGGGCTCGTTACCGCACTTGAACGTCCTCCGTCCTCTGCGCGTAACCGTTCCCTTTCGCTGATGACGGTATATAAAATTACCCAATCTTTCATTCAAATATTCTATGAAGGGTTTTAATTGTGGATCTTCAGAAATTAATTTGTCTCGAGTGATTCCCGTGACGAAGAACACAACATTATCACATTCTCTTAAAATTTTTTTGTCGATATCAAGCATGTTTAATGGAATAAAGTAATTTTCATTGTATTCATTTGAAACGAAAGCTTCATCGTTTCCAATTTTAAAAGGCTTTAAATTATCGGCTATCATCGCTGACATTATACATTTTTCGTCAAAAATTCTGTCAGCAGCGTCTAAAGTTACAACGTCACTTATTGCCAAAAAGGGTTTTATTGAATTTTGATTATCGTTTTTTATAAAATTTTTGTTTATAAGGTAGTCGCGCGATGTTAATTCGAGGCTCATACATTTGCTTACGCCTTGATACGAAATACAGTTACTGTCTAAATCGAAAATTATTTGTTTTGCTTGTGTATCGTTAGCAATTACGATAATTTTGGTCGTCACTTCGGTTTCAATAATATGTTTTATTGATTTTTTTTCAAGTTCATGTATATTGTTAATATGATCTGAGACTTCTAACACTACTAAATTAAGCGTGGCATTTGAAGAAATTTCATAGAATTTATGTACATTATCTATATTTATAAATAGGACATGATTGTCGTTATAATGGTTGGTGCGTTTTACAGTTTGTAATATGTGGATGGCATGCAATCTTGCATGTTGAGTAGTAACATAAAGGACTTTACAAGCATTATTATTTTGTAAAAAATCTACTACGTATTCGTTATTGTTTGCGAAAACTATGTGTACGGGATTTAATTCATCAATATATGATTTATTGGCAAGATTAAATACTTTCATTGTAATATTTTGAAACAACTTTTTTCCATCTGCTTGGGTAAAATAATGCCCTTTCTTATCTGTGAAATCTTCAATTAGTTTAGAAAAATGTTGTAGGCAGTGATCGGAAATAAATCCTGAATTATAAAGTGTTGAAGTGAACGATTCACTAATCTCTTTGGTAATCATTTTATCGAGTTCTTCACTGCTAGGGCAATTGGTATAAAGAAAGAATTTATTTACAAAATCTTTTAGGTTCTTCTCTATTTCATGGTCCTCATATTTAGAAAAATGGGAGAATATTTCTTTGTCAGTCCTGCAGCTATCCTCTAGTTCCGTTAGTTTAGTAAGAGCAGTATTTTTCAAAATCGTAAGATCCGCTGAATACGATAGACAGCACAATTTTTTTAACGATTTCATGATAATTTTTGTATTCTCAGCCTTTTTGACGATATTTTTCACGATTTTAAAATAATTTAAATGTTTTTGAATAGCATTAAATCCCACATCAGCAATCGTTTTTATAGTCCACGGGATATCGTTATAAAGATCTGGGATTTTCTTTAGTTTCACAGTGTCTAGAATGGAAGTAAGTTCACCTTCAAATGTTTTGTCATTCATGTTTTTCATGTATTGTGTGTTTCCGATAAGTTTCAACAAAGCGATTTTAATTTCTTCATGCAAGTATTTCTCGTCAATTTTCCATTTTCTACAATTATTATCCCATACGCAACTGGCGTCAACGTTTTTATTAAGTATAAATAATGAACTGTTTTCATTTTGGAAAGAAGTATTCGTACAATAAATAAATTTTCCAATTGTACATTTTCTAAGAGGATTTCCAGAAATATCATCAAATTTAATGAACATCTTTAACATTGAATTGTTACCCTTGACAATTTTCTTAATATTTTCTTTAAAATTAAGCATTGAAAAAAACTGAGAATGATCTATCTTATTGGACTCGGGTTTCTTCGTTTGCTTTACCTGAAGAAATTCACTAGTAGTTATGCCTCCAATCGTTTTTCTCAAGTAAATATCATCGAACGGAATTAGATCTTCAACTTCTGTACCTAGTTCGTATTCACATTTCTGTAGCATTGCCGTCTTAGTATTTAATATAGCATATAACGTAAATAGTTTTATTTGATACGAGTAACCACGTAACCCGTCTGGTAAGCCTTGTATGCACTTAAAACCGATATTTTTTGTTATTTGACTTTTGCAAGCGAAAATGATTTCATATTTTTTTTTTAATTCGGGACAGTTTTTAATTAAATCCCAAATGGTTTTATTGTTCTTATTTAAAATTTGAGTATCAGCACCGCGCTCGATTAGAGTTTTAATTACGTCGACATCACATTTTTTCATTACAGCAATATGAAGTGGGGTGTTTCCATTTCTCTTATCGGTGTCGATATTAGCCCCTTGATTCAGCAGTGATATAATTATTTCTTTTTTATTAGCCTTAACAGCAAAATATAAAGCTTTATCTACATCTGCGCCATTATCAATTAATAATTGAATTAGATCATCTCTGCCACTTCTAATAATGATATCTGAAGCTGCATTCACATTCAACCCGTTTAGTAGTAACAAATCTAAAAGGTGTCTGTTATCCGTTTCTACTGCTTTCTTACCAAGATTGATAATATTTTTAGCCGTTGTATTGGTTAAAACAAATTTTATTTGGTTGTCACTTGCGAGATTGATGTATTCGACAAGATCTTCGAGGTGAGTATCGTGATGCACAGGAACCTCCATTATGACTTCAGACATTCAAGAACCTCCAGGATATCTAAAGCAGCTATTGCCTGGTAGTTGTGAAGATTCAACACTTCATTAGTTGACCTGAAATTAAATAAAAACGTTTTAAATTCGTATCGCATGTATAAGTTATCAGTTTATCTGGAAAAGTTAATAATGATAAATAAGCAATCAATTAAAAAAATATTTAGGGCCTTGTCAAAACAATTCAAACCCTACTATTCTACATCATATACTAAATTCTACATGCACTTACACTAATTTTAAATAATAATAATGATAATGTGCACCTACATAAATATAAAGTACATATATTCATACATAGCGTTACACCTGTTTCCCCGTAGGGTAGGCAGAGACAACGGCTCTCCTCGTGCCACGATCATGACACCTCTGCCGCATCTTGCATTCCCATAATATTCTTCATGCTCGTCGGTTACGGGCGCTGCGTACTTGCCTCATTTTGAGAATCTGATCGATATGTTCTAAGTACGTGCGTATAGGGCGACCCTTCCAGACTCTTCCACTCACATTCGCTCCAAAAATGTCTTTCGTTTGTCTTCTAATATCCATTCTTCCAACATGACCGAACCACCGATGCATTTCTTTCTCAATCCTTGTCACTATATCTTCTTTCAGACCACAATGCTCTCGCACTTCACAATTTCTCAATCTGCTTTCATTGTGAATCCACACATATTAGCATTTATTCTGCTTTCGTATTTCGTCTACCATATCCAACTATCACTCCTGTACACCAGTGTTGGGGCCAGCACTCCACCATGGACAGCCAAACGTTCCCTATTGGGCATACTTTGGTTGCTCAGAATAGCATGCAATACCCCTTGATTTGCGGCTTTCACTCTCTTTACCACATCTCCTTCACATTTTCCATCTCGTGTGAACATATTCCCCAGATATACAAATTCGCTCACTTGCTCCAGCCACTCATCCCCAATCATTACATTGCATTCGGATATCATTTCACTCCAGTACCATTACTTTCGTCTCGTTCACATTTACTTTCATTCCTTTCCTTTTAAATGCTTCCACAATAACATTAACCATTTCCTGCAATTCGTTAACCGACGAATATAAAAAAATTGCAACTTAAATAATGGAAAAACTCATATATACCAGTCACTCATGAATTCCTAAAATAAAATTAGAAAAAAATAGTTTTTTATTAAATGAAAAAAAAAAAAACACGCAGCACATGTTCAAAGTGATACTTGGTGCCCCTTATCCCAATGTAAAGTTAAAATTGAGCGAGTGAAGCGAGCCCCCAAAATTTTTATGAAATCTCTCGAATAAGTAATCCAACATAATACACGGGCAGTTTCTTTGAAGGTAAACAAACTTATGTAATGTAATCACATATTTGGGCGGGCGAAGCGAGCTATATTGCCTTGCATGGACAGTGCCTTCGCAGGCAAACGAAATAACGAGATCCGTATTGGGAGAGCGAAGAGAGCCCACAAATTTTTATGAAATATCTTCAAGATGTGAGCCAAAATCATCAGGCACATTGTCTGTGAAGGAACTTATGTAACGTAAAATTAAAATTGGATGAGCAAAGCAAGCCTGCATATTTTTCATCAAATATGTTTTGAAGTAATCCAAAATAATCATGAGCCCAAGCTATTGAAGAGAAGCAAGCAAATCTAATGTAATATTGGCGAACCCGCAAATTTTTAACAAATATCTTGAAGAATATCGTGGCCTATCTTATTCTTGTGTGAAACCCCTGCAGCAATGTATGCAAGAACGTTAGAATGTCATCATCAGCCATTGTCCGGTGCTGGACATGCGTTCTCCATTTTTTTCCAACATTCCCGGCTCTCTGCACACGAATCCATCGTTTGTCCAAGTACTTGATGTCGTCGTCTCATCTGGCGGGTGGTCTTCCCACACTTCGCTTTCCTGTCCAAGGATGTTACAATGTATGTACGCACACATGTATTCACGCGTGACGCGCGCGAGTGCGGGTGGAGGAGTGGGGATTACTTCCTTGCAAAGCGCGATCATGTGACTGTATGATGACAATCTATTTTGGTCCTTATCACGCAGTGCTAAGGTAACAAATTTAAATGAGTAGGTACAATTGTCGTGCACTGGAACTGATGGAGGGACGGACGAACGGATGCACGAAAATGTCGGCTGCTGAATGGCTTCACGAGATGGGTTACACTAATCAATCAGCGAAAGCCGTAATAATCAGTGTGAACGATAGAAAATATTGTACGCCACTTAATACACCTCATCGATCAGGATTCAGGTCCTCATGTACCTCAGTGTGGCTGACAATAAAAGCGACTTGCTTGTCGACAGGGACACTGTGTGGTCGGTGCTGACCGGACAGGCGTACGACAATACACCCAGCATTGTGCTTCACGACATCAAGGAAATAGAGACTTGGATACTGAGACTGCTGTCAGCTCCGGTGCCTGTCCCCGGCAAGACCAAGATAGAGATGGAGGTGCTCTCGCCCACGGTGCATGCGCCTCTCACCTTCGCCTTGCCAGACCACACCAGGTTCGCTCTGGTCGACTTCCCTCTTCACCTACCTCTCGAGCTTCTGGGTAAGTTTAATGTAATATAACCTAACTCGACCTAAATGTACGTAATGGTTGACTTGACGTGTCGCCCGATATATCGCAGGCTTCACCGGCAAATGGAATGCACAAAACGTCAACATCAAACGTCGCGTCGGCGCATGAACTTTCCGTATTTCTTAATGCCTGCGATATACCGGGAAAGTAGTTTTTTTTTTATTTTTTTTATGGAAATTGACACGGATGTCTACATCACCTAATGCACAAGTTCTTTTGGTACCTGTGATGTCAGCTTAAATACCTTGGTGAGTTATGTAGGTGGTGCCATGTCAGCACTTCCCTCAATTCTAGCCGGCTACACTGAACTGGACGGAAAACACGAACTATGTTTAATAGCCGCTTCGACCGACCTTCATTCAGTACGGTGGTACCAACCCGGACGGGTTTAACCCTAGCACCATGTAAGGAGAGGGAAGGGAACTACAGTTTAACGTGGAATCCGAACCACGACCACCGTCAACGGTCAAGCGGTTACCAATCCAAGACCTGACCGCTCGGCAGTGCTTAACATCGGTAATCGGATACCGAATATCGCAACCATTGAGCCAACGACGCTGATAAAGTGGTGCTGCAGTCGCGCGACTGCAACGTGCTGTCCAAGTCGGTGATGGCGAGCGATGGTGGGGATGCTGCACCCGCTCGAGTACATGTTCACCGCCATCCCACTGCTGCCCACGTGCATGAGCTGCGCCGAGCAGCTGCTGCTAGCGCCGACGCCCTGTGTAATATTGATGGTGTCGTGATGTGGTCGGTCGTGGCAGGCGTGGACACGTGCCTCAAGGTGCTGACGCTGATCCTGCTCGAGAACAAGGTGGTGCTGCAGTCGCGCGACTACAACGCGCTGTCCATGTCGGTGATGGCGATGGTGGCGATGTTATATCCGCTCGAGTACATGTTCCCCGCCATCCCGCTGCTGCCCACGTGCATGAGCTGCGCCGAGCAGCTGCTGCTAGCGCCGACGCCCTACCTCATCGGCATCCCCGCCAGTTTCCTCATGTATAAGAAGAATTTCAAGTAAGTTACCTATCCACTGTTCATGGCATAATGCACACTTCTGGTTGGAGATAGCTCCGTCCTGAAGTTATACAGTAAGCTTTGGAAAGTTTATTCGGATTCTTTTAAAGGTCTCCAGTCATGGTTCAGCAAGGAATGTTTCCGTCCTCCAGCCATTACCACGTTAAGGTATGAGAGTTCAATGCCGAATTTTAGATGTCTCTAATCAACCAAATGAAAATAAAAAAATTCTCAAAATTACAATAATATATAAATATTAATTTAAAAACCCACCTCATGCAATCAAAACCTCAAGACAAAATCGGTTTTTCCACTTTTTCTCATGACGTGATCGTGGAGCATCGAGCATGGTCAGTGTAACGAAAAAAGAAAAAGAAAACTCCTGGAATTGGGGAAGTGGCAAGGGGGTAGGAGAAGGGTAGAGGGAGTGAGAGGAGGGGGCGAATTACGGGGGAAGTGGGAGGGCTGAAGGAGGGACAAGGGGGAGGAAATGGAATGAGGAAATGGCAGGGGAAAGGGTGGAGTAGGGAGTGGGGAATGCCCCCACTGCATGATGCATCTTTATTTCTAATGCTGAAAGAAACATAAACACCAATTCCAAATATTTCTGGACATTTGTCAAATTCAAACAAATGTCCCAAGGTATACCAACCGATATGTTTCATGGTAGCAGTAATTTTTCCGGAGGATAGCACATATCTAGCACGTTTCATAGATTTTTCCAATCAGTATTTTGGGCTTCAAGATATGGTGTATCAAGGCTTGCGTCAGGATAAACGGGGCATACACAGACTGGTTTGACATCTCCAGAGGCGTCAGACAGAGGTGTGGGGCGTCACCTTGGCTGTTCAATCTATTCATGGACAGCTGTTTGGCTGGATTAAAAGAATATGACTGTGGGCTAAGAATGAGTGATTTTGTTGTGTGTTTTGAGTGTGAAATGCCTCTTGTACGCCGATGATCAAGTGATCCTTGCTTCGTCGGTGGACTAATTGCAGGACATGGTTAATGTTATGTTGGAAGTATTTAAAAGGAAAGGAATGAAAGTGAATGTTAACAAGACGAAAGTAATGGTACTGGAGAGGAATGAAATGATATCCGAATGCAAGGTAATAATTGGGGATTAGAGGCTGGAGCAAGTGAACAAGTTTATATATCTGGGGAATATGTTCACACGAGATGGAAAATATGAAGGAGATGTGGAAAAGAGAGTGAAACTTAATCAGGAAAATACGGAAAAAACAAATAAATAAACGTCCGAACCGGGGTTTGAACCCGGGACCTTTGGCCTTAGCTGCCACTGCAATACCAACTTCCCGGAACCTGGACCGTGACGTTTTCTTTTCAATTTGTTGCCGTATTCATCAGAATCTTCTTAACGCTCACTCAGCTCACTGACACTCCGGTAAAGCAAAACATCGTGAGGAAGCCAACTTCCAAGCCGGTTGGTCACCGCGTGAATTATATGACTAAATCCTCTCATATCATGCAACTCAGAGAGGCCTGCACCCAGCAGTGGGGTGAATAAAATGGATGCAAATGAGGGGATGAATTTATAATAATCGGTAAATGCAACTGACTTTTATTTATAAAAAAAACAATTTCAAAACATTATTTTAACCTGCCAATTTGTATGGGAGCTACGTCATATAACCGGAACTGGATTTTACGTAACCTGTAACATGAGCATATCTTCCATATGGAAGCCATAGTTAGCGTACCCGGAACTGGATTATACGTAGCCTGCAATATGAGCTGTATAACTAAATGTGCATGTACTAAATTTGTATCTCACCTGGGTCCTCACTAAATGTCTAAGCTCGCAGAAAACATGTAATTTTGAATGGGAGCCACATCTTAGCGTAACCGGAACTGGATGTTATGTAACTTATCTTGTGTCCCGTATAGCTATGTACATGTGAGTTGAACATTATGTAGTTATAAATTCAATTAGGAAAGTTGAAGTGTTGATAAAAAAAGATTGCATGTAATGGTGTCACGTACTTTACTTTATAATGGATTTTCTGACACTCTTTAGTTCTTAAAAATCCACTTTGCATAAGATCG
>WYDE02236042.1:0-14441 GCA_009867175.2 Adela reaumurella
TATGACTAAAATCCTCTCATATCATGTAAATATGAGAGGCCTGTACCCAGCAGTGGGGCGAATAAAATGGCTGCAAAGGAGGGAAGGATTTAGTGGTATTATTTCCAAATTAATGTCGGGTTATCGCACCGGGTTATCCGTAGCAGACGGCGTTTTCGCCGTGTCTAGGAACTATACGTAATTGTACGGCATCGTCGTAATCGACAATTACGCTGATGCCTTACGGCAATGAATGAAAATTTTCTAATATATTTTTTTTTAAACTTACACGGAAAGCTACATCACCTAATGCACCAGTTTTTGGTACCAGCGATGTCAATCTAATACACCTTGGTGAATCTAACTAGGTGCCATGTTAGCACTTCCCTCAATTCAAGCCGGCTACACTGAACTGGGCTGAAAACACGAACTATTTTTACATACAAGAAACTTACCATGATCATAAAAAGTTCTCTGCCTAACCTAACCTAACTTTTACATCAAAATTCTAAACGAGTGACATTTAACAGAAACTTTCATTCTTCGTAAATGTATCGCGCAGAAAATGAAAAAATCACAATTCTCGGAAACCGTCCATTTCCGACCCCCTATTGATGGGGGGTTCATTTGGTTGCAAATCACCTCTACTACAACACCCTGAAAGGAATGTATTGAATTACCAAACAGCCTGTATTTGCTATCTTTGGAGTGAAAAATACTGTCTAACAGAAAAATGTGGATTGAAATAAGACAAAGCGACAAGGATAGAGAAAGGTATGCTTAGATGGTTTGGACACATGGTGAGAATGGATGGCGAGAGAATGGCCAAACAAATATATGAAGCGAATGTGGAAGGAAGGGTCGAACGGGACCACTAATAGGTAAACTTCTAAGGAAAGAACAAGTTCGCAGCACCCGCAACCGACGAGCATGTTTGAAGCGATGTGTGTGTGTATGACAGTGGATGAAGAAAAGGATGTTTGTCAGGAACGTGTCACATTGCGCTGCATTGTCTCAACCTACCTCTCCGGTATGTATGTATGTATGTATATACATATTTATGTAAAAAATAAAATTAATTTTAGGAACAGGATAAACTTTTAAAATTTAGCATCAATCGCTTTTTCACCGCGCACAGTGTAGACGGAGTGTGATGTCACAGGTCCTCTATCCCCCTGTCACATTTGGTCCGTTTAGGGTTACCCCTCCCCCTCCTAAAAGTGTGACATCATTTATGAACGGCCCCTTAGGCCGGAAGCTTGTTAAACAGACCTCGATGGCAAACGCGATCGAACGCTAAGGCGTTATATATCTAACGCGACATCCAGAGACTCTCCGAAGTTGTCCAATCTCTCAGAACTTACATGAGTGACATAAGCTAGAATCTTCTGATGACCGCTACCTCGGTTTACGGAGACTATACTGCTTGTCGTCAATAAGTTTATGAGCTTCTAGATATGACAGCTGGGAGTTTATGATCAGCTCCATAACAGAGGAGAAAGGTTATCGCAATGGGCCGTTAGTTTTTGGGGTCAGCTGAGTTGCTCTTTTGGGCACTGGTTTACGCGGGCTTTTCTCCAGCAAGCAAGCAGGAGGAGAAAGAGCGTCTAAAGAGACAAATTAGCTTAGGTGTCAATTCTAGTGCACACATTTATAGTACCTACACGCGAAGGAACGCCGCCCGGACCACTCATCTTGGAAGCATCCAACTGACGTAGACTTTTGAATACCGCCTTGTTGTAAAATCGAACCTCGTGCATCGATGTAGGTTCGGAGGACTTGGACAGAAAGGAATAAATAATAACGCAAATATTTACATACCTATTTTATTGATTTCAATTTTGAACTTCAAACTCACAATAATTATTAGCCACAGAAACACAAAACTATCAATAAAACTTACAGCGAGTGATTTGCGTCACAGGGGAAATTCGAATCACACGACGGTAACTTTATCCTTTTTATTCTTTTATTATCATATCATCACAGTTACAAATCAAATTATATCCAGAACGGATCGATGCGCTATGGAGAGTTTCGTCACGTTCTGAAAACACAGAAGCGAACGCCTGCAAGGTATTTTACTTACGATGAGTGTTCAGTTCACCGACATCGAATCAATTCTTATGACAGTTACAATAAGAATGCTGAATATAGAAGCGACTAATACGTATAAATATGGCAAACGCATCGGTAAGTAGGTACTCATTCACACGTGGAGAAACAAGGGTACGTAATGGAATGTGACGAAACGACGAGTTGATATGACTTGCTAACTTCCTAGAGATCGGCGCGCCTGCCGCCTGCGCGCCTCTCGCACGCGCCGACATCGCGATCCATCGTACACAAATACATATTACACGTGTAGGTATATAAATAGCTTACAACAGATAAGCTTAAATGTATAATACTGAGGCAGAGTTACATCTTATCTATACTTTTGCGTTAACATTAATTTTGTCGTAGATAAAAACAGTAAGATTCTGCACTAGAAGCTCAGCTCGGCCCGAGCGCTCGCTCCTTACGAGTACGGACGAATGCGGTTTAGATTTATATGTAGCCATTTATCATCTATACTGACCGCTAAACACATCTATATATGAATTACTTTTTTTTTGTACATCTACTTAATATAGTCATACGTACACTTATTAAGCTTACACGGTATAAGTTACGGTAGTTTGCTTTGAATTTTGATCTCGAAAATAATAGAGTGGTATTGTCCGGCGCAGCGGTACGGGGTTCCTAGATCAGGTAGAAGGTTATTGAAGTGACTTTCTTGAAAATCTAAAATTTAGGTGTTATTAAACGAAGCAAAAGTTTGTTTTTTTTTTTTGCTTTTTGATACCTCTCAGTTTTATAAGTCGACTTGCTTTAAACAATTTTGAATGTTTAAAATTTTCTAAAAAGGAACTTCAACTTCTCTACCTACCGTATCCCCTATTCGATGCCGAGCTGGGAAACTTTCAACTACAAAAATTCACACTCGATAAGAAAACATTTTCTACACATTCAGTAAAAATACTTTAAGTACGTATAACGGATGTGGTTAATCTACATTACGTCACTTCCCAGCTCACCACCGAACCGAATCGACACTACAGGTTAGTGCGCACGACACGACACAGTGCTAGGTTCACAATAGTGGTATAGACACACATCTTACGACAAACGTAGAAAGTTATATAAACAAACCTATGTACTGTCCACATACAAAATTTACGTGAGATGACATGGCGGTGACATGATTATGACTACGCTTTTACCGCTGCCTGCCGCGCCGAGTCCCATTACGCTCCGACTATATCAGGTTCTAGCGGCATTACCTCGCGGGTTAAAAGCTTTTCACCAGAAACCTTGGTCCGCCTTCAAGCCGGACTCCTCGGGGGTGAATGTGGCCGTTCTTGAGGCCCCGGCTTCAAGTACATCTACCCAGTAAGGCAACAATGAAAAAGTTAAACTCTGATACGAATTTTAAATTAGACATTTTTTTTTTAAATGGAAACTGACACGGATGGTTACAATGCACAAATTTTGGCACCAGTGATGTTAGCCTAATACACCTTGGTGAATTAGGAAGGTGCCATGGTGCCATGTCAGCGCTTCCCCTTAATCGAGCCGGCTACACTGAACTGGACGGAAAACACGAACTATATTTCGTAGCCGCTTCGACCGACCATCATTCAGTGCGATGCTACCAATCCGGATGGGTTAAACCATGCCGCTTAGTAAGGAGAGGGAAGGGACCTACATGTTTACGTGGAATCACAAACACGGTCAGCATCAACAGTCAATCGGTCACCCATCCATTAACTGACCAGGCTCGGCAGTGCTTAACTTCGGTTAGCGAATACCGCGGTTTGCACCACCGAGCTACCGATGCTCACCATAAAAAATACCACTGTCTTGTTTGCTTGGTTCTATGTTTTAATTTTAAATATTAAGTAGTCAGGTATTTATGAAAATTGAAAAAATAATTATTTGTGGATAAGGTGAGGGAAGAGACCTACAGTTTTACGTGGAGTATGAACCACGGTCAGCATCAACAGTTATGCGGTAACCCATCTATTAACTGGCCAGACTCGGCAGTGCTTAACTTCGGTTAGCGAATACCGCTGTTTGCACCATGGAGCTACCGATGCTGATAATAAGAAAAATACAACTTGTCTTTTTCTTTATTTATTTTAAATATTTGCATTGCCCAACCCACCTATCTGGCTTGCTATCCTCCCCTGGATATGGATGTTGGTACCACTTCATTAGCCACTGAAAACTGACATGGTCGGATCGTAGAGACGGGACACAAAGGAATCTAATACGAAGGTTGTTCACCGGTACAGATATTCGCTAACATACACATTAATTATTATTAAAATATATTTTCGCTTTCATTACATAAAATTTACGTTAGAATCTACCTAGTTTAAAAAATTAAAAAGCGGGTTAATATAAAAATGTTTAAAGGAGTGCGCGGAACTCGTATGTACACGGCGCACTTGGACGATTGGTTTATAATCAAACGCAACAAATCGAAACGAAACCTTCGACTGATACTCGCGTCGATCGGGAGTCGACGATAGGTGTCCTAATAGCTAACTTATATTCAAATAAATATTTTGGTGCAAAACAAAACTTAAAACTTTAACAAATAATTTCAAAAATGACTACGGCGACGAATCGCTAACACACATGAGATTCATGAAATAAATTACACACTAAGTGTTGCCGCGGCGGGTGATTAAATGCACAAAGAGGACGCCCTCAAACTATCTCGAGACGAGAATGCAGTTCAGATTGCGGACGATGGAATAAATATGGACACTTTATACAATCAATGAACTATAATAATACAAAAACTTCAAACTACTCCCACATCCGTAACAAGGGTAATACCGACAAACGTAATGTTACAATGGGAAACTTGACTGAAGACTGTGAAATATGATGGGCGTCCCCGGCTATGAGTGGAGGCGGAGTGGAGGTGGAGTCGGGCTTTACTCCTTGACCTCGAAGTACTTGTAGGTGGGGTTCTCGTAGCCGTTGATCTGCATGTTGGCGACGTGCCGCTCCTCGGGAGTGGGCGCAACCGCGCCGCCGCCCGCCGTCTGCTCCACCTGGCACATGCCTTCCTCATCATTTGCTCAACAAGTAGGTACAACACTATTTGGCGAATCATCAAGATCGATAGATACATAGATATTTCATTAAGTCGATAAGACACAAGCTCGAAACACATGATTATTTCCTTTTTTTATTTCTACCGACCTGGGTGGCTGTGCTTGGGGTTGGCGCCCTTGAGTGCAGTCAAATTTACTCCCAAGGAGGAGCCAGGAGCCAGTACGTCTTGAAGTGGACTGATGTTCTGGGGAAAAGCTATTAACCCGAAATTTGAAGATACATGGATTGGAGGAATACGGAAATGTTTTCTCTGGAAGGCCGTTCCACACGAATGCAGTGCGACACAAGAACTATTTAGAGAATCGCTCCGTCCAAAGAAATTATCTGTCGACTCAAAAGGGGTGTTCCGCAAGAGTGTGGCGGTTTTGGCGAAGGCGAACAGGAGGAGGGGGGATGAGGGAAGCAAGCTCGTCTAAGCAGTGGCCGTAGTAGTACCGATTAAGGGGATGCTTCATGGCGGCCTCAACTCGGCAAAAAGTATACCTATTTCATCTAACGCTCTTACAAAAGAGAGATAAAGATAGAGAACAGGGTTTGCCTCTTAGTTAATTGTGACAAGTCCTGAGAAGTTATTCAGGAAATTCTTTGTTATTTGAAGTGTAAATGAAATATTCTAGGTATCTGTAGTCATCATCATCATTCTCAAATTTTGTTTCTAGTTTAGAGATATTTACTTCACAAGTTATATGAAATGTGCGAACTTTATAGCTACATAATTCTTACAGTAAACACATTTTCAGTTTTATAATTCTATACGAACATAATATTTGGTCTTGTAAACCCAAATTGATTTGGATTTTGAATAAATTCCACAAAATGAGGGTGTGAGAAACTAAGTAATTTTGTATGGAGTGCGAGTGATGAAGCATCCTCTTAAACAGGCTCAACGATCCAATGATAGTTCTTTGCTTTAGAGGTTGAAGTTCCTTTGTGAGTAAAGGGTCGCCAATAAGACGAATAGCACGTCGCTGAATAGAATCCAAGCCTGAATGAAGGTATTCGGGGGAACCCTCCCAGAGATGACAGCAATATTCCATCTCACTTGAGCTTTATAAAGGGTTAGCAGTTGGACCATCGTAAAGAAACGCCTACTGCGGTATAGGATCCCCAATTTTCTAGATGCTTGTTTTGCATTTGATTCTATGAACGATCGAAAATCAACGTTTCTAGACACATCAATACCCAGAACGCTCGGACTATCATCCTGGGCCTGGAGAAGAAGTCCTTTACTTTAGGAGAGTCACCATATGTGAACATGCGCACAAATATTTTCATTGAAAAATTCATCTTAGACTTTATTGAGATGCGATTTAAGTAAAGTAAACTTTTTGGCCAAATACACGCAAGAACATTTTATGTAAAATAAACATTCATGCAACAGGAACAATTCACAACAGCCAAAGAAGGATTACATCAATCATGTCTTTGTCTATGTCATTATTCATCAAAATAAGGAAGGTATGTAGAAGCCTGTATGTCTCATAATGAATAACGTAACGTTTCCACTTTCTGATTATTACTAAAATTTTAAAGACACATAAGTACAATTACGTATTCATTTATTCAACAATATAATCAGTTTGCAAAGTGAACCACTTTGCAAACTGTGGGGAACACAAACAACTGGGGGTAGATATAACAAACTAGACGTCTTCCCTTTTATTGACTGGATTTTGAATAAAATATTTTGATTCACATTAAGAAGAAAACCATGGGATTAATGCATCGGTGTTCAACAAAATGTTTAATAGTACCTAATGTTTAAAAAATCTTGAAATTATCTAAACATTTGTTATATCTCCTTACAAGGATTACACACAGCACTGAATCAGTGACAATACTTAAAGACGCTTCGATTTAATGGAGAAGGAAAAGATGAGACCGTCCCGCTCTAGTAAATAAATCTCACAATAGTAAATGAATCAGTAAATCTGCACTTGTTCATTGCTGCATGTTGGATGTTTTAGAGATCTGAATGAAGCGTGCATATAAGTGTCAAGTCAAGGATAAGGACCTTAAAGACAAATACCTGCACGAAGCCCTGTGCTGCCGGAGCGCGCGCTTGGCGCCGCCGCGCCACCGCGAGCGCCACAGCCGCCGCGCCGGCCAGCGCTGCGCCTCCAACGCACAGCGCGGGGTAGATGGCGCCAGCACTGCCCGCGTCTGGCTCACGGTCCATGCCCCGTATGGAGAAGCCCTGAACAATGTATCAAATGTTGTAACTGCAGTATCCATTTGAGAAAAAAATTAGGGAATCATTAGCGTTCTCTTTAAAAATTTCAAAAGCTTTCGACTTAGTATTGCACCAAGGACTTCTACGCAAGCTTCCGGCCTTTGACATTTCCCCAAGTTCTGCTTCTGGATCGTTAGCTTCCTGGAGGGTCACTCTACTTTTATCACCAAAGACATTGATGGTGTGAAATCGAGCAACTTTCCAATTAAGTACTGCCGGAGTTCCTCAGGGCACACTGCTGTCGCCCACATCATTACATATTTTCATTAACAATCTGCTGTGCTCTGGTTGAAAAGGTCGAAAATGTTCTCTCAAAAGTAGCCATGTGGGGCGTTGAGAACCTTATCGCCTCAAATGCCAATACACAATACCTTGTTTTCTCTGCTGAGGTCGAGCCATTTTCTGCGAGTTCTGATTCCCATTTTCTGCGAGTTTTCGGGGTTGCTGCAGTGTTTGTGTCGTTGCAATTATACATCCTGGGAACCAGTATATCGAGTGATGTCGGTTTTCGGCAGTTCATCGAGTCCATGGAAAAATTACAACAAAGACAGGCGATTCTTTTCACAGGTATTATAACTTCTTCTGTATGAAACACAATTTTAAACCGGTGATGAAATATTGTGGTCATATTGTTTTGGGATGGAAGCCCCCAGTACTTGCTTGCGTCCTTGACTTCGATTCAGCGCCTAGCCTAATTGGTGTACCGTATCTTACCAATGGTCTGGTATTTTTAAGTCACAAATGCTCTTGAGTTCTCCGGCTGAGGTATACCACAGGCGCTACTCTGAGGAATTTGTATCCATTATTCATAACCTTTAAACTTGTGCCGGTCACATTCGTTACAGACTCGCTGAAGAACTTTTTGTTGACGACATCAGGCTTTTAAGATAACATCGTTTCTGCAAATCCGTTTTGTGGGGCATCGCTAGTATGTGGACTTGTTTGCCTTCAAGAGTACTTATTGTCGAGTCATAACCTGGAAGTTTTCGTCTTAATAAATAGTCAGCCCATTAGCCGACATGTTGGATCGCTGAACTTGGTTTTGCGAGGCAATGTTAATTTGGTTGTGTAGAACGAGCATCGTCGCTCCTCAACCCAGCCACTAATGTCGGTTCTCATAAAAAAAGCCAAGCTAAGCAGTACTTCACTTTTATATTTGAAGACATTTATGCGATTTTAATTACGAGTATATAAGGCCCAAGTTCGGACACGCATGCAGTAATGCCGACAACTGTGGGACGGATTAGTATGATGCCATCTTACGGCATTAGACGCGAATTGTGTCAAGCTAAGAGGTAGTGTGGGACACAGATTTAACTTGTAAGCAACGCACACTCCGCCATCGATGAGAGGTGACTAAGTCACCGTGGTGGCTTCACTTTGCCTCTTCTATAAGCTATTCGATGGAGATTGCGCGAACTCACTTCACGGCTTGATCCCCGCTACTTCTTTCTACTATCGATCCACCTGTCGAAAGTGGCTCCACCCATTTGTCATTGACATATCCAAAGCGTTTAAAAAACTCACAGTTTTTTTTTATTTCCCCCAATATTGGGATCTTCATGGATTAACAAGCATTTGTTTGAGTTGGCGTGGTGATCGACCAGGCACTATTTTCGGCTGTATTGATGCTGCAAACTATAAAAAAAAGAATTGCTATTGATTTGAGCGAGTTTTTGGTGAATTAGTTTTGCGAGTTACGAGGGTCGACCCGATGAAATATGCAATCCAAGTGTGACCATCGTTTGAGGTCCACCAGCCTGGACCCAGGTGGAAACCCATAAATAAGCATAATATGCGAACCAAGTCTGACCATCGTTTGAGATCCGACAGTCTGAAACCAGGTGGAAACCTATAAGTTAGAGAAATATGCGACCCAAGTGTGACCATCGTTTTAGGTCCACCAGTCTGGAACCAGGTGGAAACTTATAAATAAGAGTGATATGAACGTACCGGTTGTCCGTGAGAGATATCGTGCCGCAAGGCGTGTGCCGGCGGGGGCGCGTGCTCTGCCTCCGCCTGCTCAAGCGCCTCTTGTAGTGCTCCAGAATCCACCGTCACTGCGGTGTGAGTTCCAGCGCTGCTCCACTCCTGCCAAACCAAAAACAATTAGTGTAGGTAGCCTTTTGTTGGCAGATATATTGATTAACGAAGCAGTAAGCTAAGCAGAATCATATTCGAAGGTCAGGATTGATGGACTCATCAATGTTAAGGTGAACACACACAGCCAACAGTTTGGTATAAATGTCGCTTTTTCTAACCACTCTTGGCTTTCGCGTTCACTTTCTTCACACATACATAGGATACCTCAAGACGAAACAAGAGATTGTATTGGTGAAAGTTTTAGTTTAGGGTAACTAGCAGCATAACACGACGAGATCATTGCCCCAAAAACTCGAACAATTCAAGCAATCAGAATTATGGAGCTCTCGTGATTTGGGTAAGTTTATCTTGGAGTTACGCAGGTCAAACCTCAGGAGTTCTTATCAACTCTGTCTGACATATTATATTTTCTTCGCAGCAGAAAGCATTCATTCAGCATAGAAAGGGGAACGACCGAACTCACAATGAAACTCACATTGATGGTAGGCTCCGGGCTGTATTTCATAGTGGAGGTCTCCGAACGGCGGGTGTCAACTTCATCAGTGTACCGCGGCGATGACTGCGGCGTGTAGGCGGGAGGAGGGGAAGAGGCAGCGGGCGCGGCGGAAGCAGAGGACGAGGGTGCCGGGGACGGTGCTGGGGTGGAGGACGTTCGGGCGGTGGAGGTCTCAGTCTCGGAAGCTTCGTCGTCTCGCTCCTCCGATTCCTTCACATTCAGGACGGCAGACACCTGACGACAAAATGGTAGTTTCGTTTATGACATGTGTGACATATGAATCGTGGAGACTGCGAATGCAATGTCGGCTGGCTAGGTGCACCTTCACATTGTTTTTGAAGGACCCAATACTGTATATAGGTGGGAAAGAAGTAGGAGTGAGTGCATTCTACAGTTGGAAACCCTGTAAATAAGGACAAGGATAAGGATTCAATGCATCAATTTGTCCTTAGTGGTCCTTGCGTGGGGTACTGTTTTCATCTGTAGGATGCATCCGCAAAGCACCTGCTTGACTCCTTAGACTCGAATCAGCGTCGCGCTGTTAGTCTCGATAACGACCCTGAGGTATCTCGGAACTTAGAAACCCTCCAACTCCACAGGAGCATTACTAGAAGGTCCCCAGCTGACGGTTTTTAGATAAGCAGTAGGTATTAAAAGCCGTTCTCTGCTATATCATTAATTGAATGTTGATGATGCATTTGGAAAGCAAAGAAGTTGTGGCTACATACAGGGCGGTAGTCAATAGAGTCTGTGCACTCTTTTTTTTTGGACCGGCTGCACATTTGCAGATACTAAGCTGACGGCACACCGCCTGAGGAGTAAGAAATACAATATAGGTGTGAGGACAGGGTCTAACTCTGGAGCACATATCTTAAACACCAGTTGCACCAGTGCAGGAATTTCGTCAGACCCGATAGATCTTCTCGCATTCAGGGCGAATAACTAACGCCACACAGTGTCTTCGAGGAACTGTATTTCTGGAATGGAGCAATAGTACCCAGGAATGGACGGCGGTTTGGCACCACCATCATGCAGGTGGGAATTCCTAGCAGAGTCGGCCCTCTCCTTGGTGTCGAACTCGAGTGCGCCGTAGGGCCGCTACAGTAATGGAAGTCAGGAACGACAGAAGATTGCATCGAGAGATTTGGCGAGATATCAAAATTTACGCTCCCTTAAGGGTGTTTGAACAACTTGTCACCAACTCTGCCGACATGCTCAAACTTCGCCCTTGTGATGACTCTCTAGATGCGGTACATTGAATTACAAATAATGAAAAAGGTTAATACGTGAGCTCATGATGTTTTTTTCCAAATCGCTCAAATGGCTCTGACTTATATGAGGACTGTTAAAAAAATAGCCGAACTTAATTTTAAATTATTGTTTTTTTACAATTTACACATTATTGGTCATTGTCGCCTTTAACAAACATCCCTCCCCTATTACCAGTTAATTACCAGTGGTGTTTCCACTTTGCAAAACAGTCCTGGTAAGCTTCTTTCGGAATGTTCCTTAATTCATGTGACAAATTACCTAGTTTAAATTAAGAAAATGACAAAAATCGCAGGAAGCCATATCTAGTGAGTACGGAGGTGGATGGAGGACAGTCATATGATTTTTTGGAAAAATTGCAAATTGACATGGCTGAGATACTTCGTTACCGCGCAATTTAAAGTTCAGTTATCTTTTCAACAGACGGTGTATGCTCAGTTTACATGATTGCCTTCTGATTTATACACCAATAGGAGTGACGAAGTCTGACTATTCTCTTACCCTCATCCTCTCCTGCTGGATTTCGTTCCGCTGGCGCGTGCGGTGCTCCTTCTTAGCTCGCTGTTGCTGCTGCAACTGTTCCCTGGCCTGTTGCTTGCGTTGAACCTCGTTGGCGATGCGGTCCAGGAGGAGTTCCTCTGCTTCAGGCGTCATCGACATCAGGGAAACCGCCATGTCGTCCTTCGATTGCATCGACTGGAATTAAATAAAGAACGACTCTTGTAAAGTTAGCACCCCACTTGCCACTAGGAATAATCACACTGGAGTCCAGTGACTGGACGCACAAGATTAGTTATCATCCTGGCGACCGCGTCCAGGTCAGATGACAGGTTTTCGCTCCGTGTCACATTTTAAATCATGTCTTTAACTTTGCGGCCCATGCGGCAAATTGTATGGTTAATAAACACCTCACAAACAAAGCGTTGTGCTTTATATGAACCCAGGTATAAGGATAATAAACGGAAGCTGGTGCCAAGTCACCCAGGTGTTTTATTGTTTAAAGAAACCACGAGAACTACAATATCCGCTCAACTTCGACAGGTCAGCTCGTAACAGAGAGTACAAGGTACTAATATACATACTTGTCAGAAGTGCTTGTATACCTGAACATAATCTTCGATGGCAGTTCCGATTTTCTCATACAGATGTGGTTTGCGTCTCAAGGCAGTGAGCGCTCGCTGCAGCGCTCGGTCGGCGTCCTGGAGTCTGTCGCGCGCGCGGCCGCGCTCCGCCGCCGCCGCCTCGCGTCCCGCCGCCGCCGCGCGTCGCCACGCCGCGAGAGCGCCACCGCGCTCCGCTCCCAGCGCTCGCACCAGGCGCTGCAGGCACTTCTGAACTCGGTGGCTCTGCAAAGCATTCTTCAATAAAGATGATGTTCAGGTTCTTGTCACAAATCGTTAGTATTTCGACTACCACTGGCATCAGGCAGACTCTGATTTGGTGAACATATCTAATGATTTCGGATAACAAGTGGACCAATTACAAGTTAACGAAGTGTAGTACACACGCCTAGTTTCATGTCTGTGCATCGTTATACCGCCAGTTTTGCAAGTGCTGAGGTGGAGAGAGAGAGGCCCCATGCGCTGCGCTGCACTGCGCTACGCCGACCGTGTTACGCAATATGAGACGAAAAATACAAAAACACACTTACCTATTTCTTTCACCTCGCTCTCTCCGGTCACGTGATCGGGTCCAAAGTCTATGTTGCCCAGAAATGAGACTTGTCGACTGTACGTTACGCTGTACGCAAAGACTGCATGGAAGCGAATAGTTCGCAAAGTGCCCGCCAGTGGCGCTGCTCAGTTAATATAAAATCTCATGCCATCTAATGCCATGTAAAGTCTGTGCCTACGACGACGTGTGCTTACACCACACGCCTACGCTGCGCGCATAACTTGTAATCGGCCCACTGGATGATAATTTTTGCTTTGGATGATTTAAGCAGGGATGGGTGTGCTGATGAGGGTTCAGTGTTCCAAACAGGGACGCAGCCTGATGGGATAGGTGTGATTGATGCGGATGAATCACATGATCACGATAGAACAGCGGTGAAGAGCGCTAAAGAAGTAGGTAAATGAATAGGTGCATACGTTGGGTGGGATGTCCTGGAGGGCGCGGGTGTAGCAGGCGAGGGCGGCGCGGCGGCGCTGCGCTAGGTGCGCCAGCACACGCTGCTGATGCAGGGCGGCGAGGCGGCGGCGCTCCGACACGCCCGCCTCCTCCAGTGCCTGCACACACACACCGGGCGTTGTAGTATTAAATACAAACCATGAACCCGTCTCCGCGCATGGATACACGGTGTTAAGCTTTATGTTAGCCGATTTTGAACTGACCTGTGTGTGGCGATGATTCTGTATTTGATATAGAACAGCTTCTCTTAAAAATGTTATAGGAATAATTTTTTATTTTATGTTTTCATACATTTTCACAGTAGGTATTTAAAAACTATATGGAGAAAAACATTTTTTTGTCTCAATTACAAAATTCGTAGAACAAAAGTTGTTCACTTTCAGGCACAGAATCACCCCCCGTCAGGTAGAAGTACCTGTTTACTTAACACAGTTATCATGGATCATCTACGTATCGAATTTTGCACACAAGCCACGAGACGAAGACAAGAAAACGTTCACCGAGTCGTCTCCTTTGCCGAGCTACTCGACAATATCTTGTAACATTCTACATACAACTACTTTACAAAAGCATGCAAAATAGTAAAAAAATATTACAGACGCTATAATTATTTATAAAATATTCATTGTGACTCGATGTTTAAATACCTAAGCACATCTCCATGCAAGGATGTGATCAAAGCAACTGGATTGTAATCAATACATACTCGTATATAAGCATTATATATAACTAATGGCTCCATTAGAGTACCTACAATGTCTTTCGAATATTTTCACGATACGACAATTTCTTAATTCACTCCACATAATATTGTCTCATTATAATATTTTTCGCCAAAGACAGCAACTGATACTAAGGCCGTAACAAACGCAATTATACTCATCTCAAGACATTAAACATTAAATAATTAATAATACTAATATCTAGAAGAATTGTGTAAATTCAGAAAAGCGAATTTATCGGTAGGTAATCTAGCTACCGTGTGGGGCCGGTACTTAAAAGAATGACCCCACTGCATATCTTCCCATGCATGTCGTAAAAGGCGACTAAGGG
>WYDE02236152.1:0-14438 GCA_009867175.2 Adela reaumurella
TTGAGGGAAGCGCTGATATGGCACCTACCTACATAAGTCACCAAGGTGTTTAGGCTGATATCACTGGTACCAGAAAACTAGTTCATTAGGTGATGTGATGTAGCATCCGTGTCAGTATCAATAATAAATTTATTTGGTCTTTAAATGGAAAAGTGGCACTAGTTCGTGCGATGGAGTGAGGTGAAAAGAAAAGTGAGCAAACGTTTAGTATCTGTACAAAACTTGTAAAAATATCATACGTAAGCACCTAGTTATTATGACCATGTTTTGTTCTTCGCCCTTTATAACAAAAACTCTGTATAACGAAAGGAATTGCCCGGTCCCTTGAGGTTTGTTATAGAGAGTGTTGACGAAACGTGTTTGGGCTCAGTCAGACGCGAAGTTCAATTTAATATAATTTATTTAGTATATTTATTAATTAATTTTGGCAGGTATATTATGAGCTGGAATGATACAATTAATAAGATATAGGATAGGTAATTATTTTAACATAAATTTAATTACGACATCACGCATCTCCAGAGCGGCCACGAGCAGCGCCGACACAGACACACACACAGCCCACCCGCCACCGATTTTGTTTGCTTGTGAGCCGCCCTCCCTGGGCCAACAAGCTCTCAAAACTGTGGGACGGGGAATGCTGGACGCTAAATAATAATCTGAAGATGAAAGTAATTTGGAAAAAAGTATGTCATTTTATTACTTACCTGTAAATATCCGATTCCAATCCGACTTGTCTGTCACCGTGTAAGTGTACTTAAGAGCAGGTAAAGGAAGAAAACGGTTAAGTCCTGCGGGTCTACCGTGCTATTGTCACGTGAGCGAGTGAAGAGACATTGACACGATTTTAACCAATCAGACGGGCCGTTTCGACTGCGTTAACGCTTACTATTGGCTGAGACCTCTTCACTCACTCGAGTGATAATACGCCGGTAGCGCCCCTGATTTCTTTCATCTCAAGAAGGCGCGTAAATAAAACTATAAATAATTAATAACACAAACTACAAGAAGAATAAGTAATGGAAATGCACTCAATTCAAGTTCTCGTCAGGTGATTTGATTTAGCAGTAATACCATGTAATACTATGAGATACTGTGTGTCAGACTGTGTCATTCCGATTAAGCGAACATTTAAAAAGAATACGAAAATCTTAACATTTTGCAAATTCTAGCTCAATCGAATGACACAATCTGACACACATCATCTCATATTACAGTTAAATCACATACCTAAGTACCGAAAACTTGAATTGTCTTTATTTATCTTATCTATCATCCATAGGCACTACACAGTACTTAGATTTTTCATACATATTTACGTTTTACTTTTTTTCAACGTCCTCTTAGTCTACTTTAAAAACATGTTTGCCACTGCCTAAGCACGCATATGCTGTCACTGACACCTACCATCTCTCTTTACTCTAAAGACAGAACATATTAATGATAGCATTAATAATTAATAATGGGGCTGATGGCGGTCTACGGGTTGCCCAATTCATGAAAATGCAACAATAACAAAATATCAGATTTTTTTAAATATGAAAAGATACGCTGCCACTTGAACAGGTCAGTCTCCACAAACAGCACCCGTTCACGAGCACATGCCGCACCGAGGCCAGCCATCGCCTCCCTCGACCATATTATAGGGTGATAGACAGCCCGGGCCAATGATTCCATTACTTTACAAAAATTTACTTCCTTTAAAAGTGCACCGCCCTGATAATTTTGGCTTATTTTCCAAAATATTTAATATAAATTTGCGGTCTCGCTCTGCTCACTAAAGGTGGCCACCAGTTTACTTTACAATAGTTTAATTTCTTTCAATGGTACCAACCTGATCATTTTGGATTAGGTACTTCTCTAAAATATTTCATAAAAATTTACGGACTCCTCGACGAACTCGCTTCGCTCGCCCAAAGATGTGTTTACATTGCAACGGTCCTTTCAGGGGCACCCACCGTCCTGATGATTTGGCTTATTTCTCCCAAATATTTAAAAACCCTGGTGCGGAAAATACGGCTTGGATCACAGTCTCTTCGATTTCAGTCTGAAATGAAGTTTTCAGTTGATTTACATAGATTGATATCGTTCTAAAAATTCGCACAAATAGACTTACATTTATAATCCATGTCACTCTTTCATATGAATAAAATAGAACCGGGCGGGCGCCGTACCCCCCAAACCCTACAAAAAAATCCTAGGTAAGAGAGACCTACATGTAGGTAACATAACATTAGAACAACAACAAATTATTATTATGGTGACAGACACGTAAAGGCATGCGAGTCGGCAGTGAGTGAGTGAGTAAAGTACTTACCTAACCCTTGTCAAACAATATTTTATCATGACATGACAAAAGTTGTGCGTGTCGGGGGCCAGGGGAATGGCGGGCGGGTGAGTGAAATTATATGGGTGTGTGGTGGTGTTTACTCTTGACGTCTTGTCGACGGGTTAACAATATCGAAATATGTGTATTTTCAAACATTTACATTGGATAGAGATAAAATTCCGAAGTCCCTCTTACTCTATGGTCGGCGTCAGACAGCAAGGGATCTCGAATTTGTCTGGTGTAAAGCTTTCAGACGATAGGACTGTACGAGTACATGTAAATCGAAGCTGCATAATTCAAAGATTTACGCCGACCCGACGATTGCTAAGGTTATAATGCAGGTCCACCCACACCACGGGCACGCCGCGTTCAATTTAATTTTTCGCTCATTCATTCCACAAATATACCTACATACGTATTTCAGAAATGAAATACGGTTGTTTGATTTTGAATACCAATTTTTCTCGCCCTCCATTCCCTCGCTCGACCTAGGATTCCTTCCACACAGGTGGTGCATTTTTAGGTAAATTTCATAGAATCTACCTACTCAGGAGTTCCGCATGTCACGACCTCGGGAAAATCCACTATATATAAACTCAGTATAGGATTTAGGTACCGAATGTACCCCCGTTCAAAAGTTATATAGATAAGGGATACATCGAAAAAAAAGTTAACGCTCTAGCTAGAGGGCGCACTTCTCAACAAATTTTAAAAAAACTTTGTACAAAACCCCCTACCTCCTTTCCTTCTGCTCCTTCCGCCACTGCCTCCGTCCGACCCCACGCGCACCGTTTCACCGCCGTTGAAATCTGCCTTTCCGGCTGGCTGTGCTGCCATCTCGTATAATTTATGTAAAATTTTAGACTCTTCACATGGAGGCCAGTATGGACTGCTCTATCAATTTTGTGTCCATGTCCATCTTTAGACTGATCTCATCTTCTCGCCACCGTTAACGATCGATACTATTGCGATATTGTCAACGACAAAAACATCAAGGATATCATCAGGCACGTGTAATTTAGGTTAGGGTAAAATAGGAATGGTATGTTGTGATCCCGTGGGTATATCATACTCATTGCGTCGTCCATTTGAAAGAGGCACTCTCAGATAATAGAGAGTGGATGGACGATTCATATCAAACTACATGATGTCATATAATATGTTAATATTTTTTGGAAAATTGAGTAGGTACCTCTCAGAGGAATAAATATTGACGGCCGCTTTAAATATTTTGTCATCATTAGTTTTGATCTACGCTTTGGATCTCTTGCTCTCAGTAATTGGATAAAAAAGTAATTAATTTTCTTTAATACATAACTATAACATTTCAGTGTTTGGTTTTGGACTGTTGAGCTGGTTGCCGCGACCCTAATCCCCTTTTGCCCAACCCTTTTGTCATCAATCATTTTTCATTCATCATTTTTAGGTTTCGAAATATAGGTAAGTATATATTTTTTTCTAATTTTTCTGAATCAGAATCGGACAGAAAATACTTCTTCTTCTGTTGCTCCGCTTCTTCAATTATTAACCCTCGTATCTATATAGTGTTGCTCAAAGCCATTGACAAAGATTATTCTATGGTTATGCTCAATTTCAATCTTCAATCGGTGGCCTCCATGCGAGCCCTCATTTGCGCCAACAAATCATGTTATATGCTCTATGACACAATTTATGAATTCTCCAAAAATTATTACCAAGGGTACTGCAATTGCTCCGCCCACGCGCAGTAGGTTTCCGGTTTCGACCGGGTTTGGAACCAGTCACCCCACGCTCGCCAGTCTCCTGTTCCCGCAGGCCCACGCGGCCCACCTTGGCATGACGTCATACCTAAGACAATTTTATCATTGCTTCAGGCTTCAGTCGCGCGCGTCTACCAAACACGACCAAGTTAGGACTCCGTTAGGGAGTGTTCACTACACTTCGGTAGCGCAAAATTAGTTTCAAGGCTCTTGTTTAAATCAAAATTACGACGCACCTCGGTGAAGGAAAACACCGTGAGGAAACCTATACATTAACAATACGAAAGTGTTTGTAGTGTATAAAGGTTGACTGGAAGATATTGCCTCCGGCAATAAATCCGCCTCCTGCTAAGCAGAAAAGTCTATATTTATTTATTTTATTTTATTTTGGTTTGACCCGCCTTCCCGCACGATCACGAAAGTGTAACGGCTCCTTTCTCGTCTATTTTCAGATTATATATACAATCTTCTTTTCTTTGGAGTGCTGTATTTGTCTCAGCTGTACCATAATCTATGGCTGTACATGCCGAGACTGGGTAAACAATCATAAACATTGCGAAAGATCCAAAATAACAAATATAAAGTGAAAAATAGAAATAAAATAATAAGTAATTTAATAAATATTCTTTTATGTATTTAAATATGCAGAAACATTTACATAACAGCAGTATATTTTTTTATACCAGACAGTTTTAGTCGATTTCTCAAATATGACTCTCAAAACTGATGCCCTTTTACAATCGAAAGATTCAAATATAATTTTATTTTAATGCAGGCGAGACGGCACAGTGTATCCATCGCCGATTGTAACGTTAGGTACAAAGTCCCTACACATCATCGGAAATTAGGAATTAATATAAAATTGTGTTAGACTTTTAACGATTCAGTCTTGAAAATTTACTTACAATATTTATATTGTTAAGTAACACTACAGTCGATGCACCAGATCAATTAACTTTGAAAATACAAAGAAAAATATCTGTTCAACGCTTCGGTCAACACACTGGCTAAATGTAAAAATAATGTAAAAGTGATAAAACGTCTGAGTTTAGTGTAACTGCCTATGGATGATGAATAAACAATTCAATAAAATTTAAATATAAAATTGTTTAAAAAAGACACAGGGGTCGTCAACCTCGACTCAAAGAACTATAAATGATGCAACCTTATTTGGTAAGGCGTGTATTAGGTAGGTGTGTGGGCAAAATAGGCATTCCCATTACAAACAAATTAATACAATTCTCAGCGTCGTAAAAATATCTACAAAATCCACAATATAAAGGCATAGGCAGCAGGCTTAAATAGGTAATAAAATATCTGAATTATTCCTACAATTCTTAATTAAGTATGTAGATACCTATCTAGCCTGCTAAAATTGATCTTGAGGCCGCCTTTACCGGACCCTCGTAGAAAGAAACAAGGATGTTAGATCGTCTTTACTATTTCTTCGCTTCTCTGCAATAGACAAGTTCTTTCTAGTACAATACTGGGTCTAGCTAGATTAGCACTAGATTAGGCTGGAATTGAGGGAAGCGCTGATATGGCACCTACCTACATAACTACCAAGGTGTTTAGGCTGACATCACTGCTACCAGAAAACTTGATCATTAGGTGATGTAGCCATCCGTGTCAGTTTAAATAAAATAAAATAAAACACGCTCTGAAGAGTGTAGTTTCCCAAGCCGACTGATGGCGGGACACAGAATCAGTTTTGGAACCAAATTTGGGCCATAAAGTTACAGAATTGTCCTTGAAAACCACATACTGAGGACCGATATGCTATAAGGTTTATGTCATGTTCTCTGCGCTGCGCCCGGATGCCAAAACCAATAAGAGAGCTAGGTGTCTTGATATTTGGAAAAGGTTTGTAACGTCTGGCTGGAGGATGCATGGACCTCTAACCAATTTATTACAATACCGACGTCCCAGGTAACTTTTGACCGCATCAGAGGGTTCCGTAAGTCAATAGATTTCAAAATTCTCCTCACTAGAGGATCCGAACCTAACTTTTGAGAGTTAGACGGGTTTGCAAACGTGCATACCACTCACGGACTTGTGAACCTTGATAGTTTTTGGAGCGAGGTTTCGGACCCTGTGCAAGTGACATAAAAACAAGGCCAGATGCGATTGCAGTGAACTATTTACGTTGATTTTATTTCCATTACACCATATAACCCAGCGTCGCCAAGCTGCTTTGTACGATTTCACAGTAGCTTTTCTCCAGGAAGATTCTAAGATTTTAATGTCCTGTTTCGTCCAACCTGACAGTTCTGTGGACCACCCCATACCCTCCAAGCCTCCAATTTTAATTTCCTCACCGCCCCGGCGGGGGTACATTTTTTGGGATAGATCAGTATTATGTATGTCTTATGTGTCTTACTTTTAGTATGAAATAGCAAGCAAGCCAAACAGGCCTAGCTACCTGATTTGTATGAAAAATTGTGTATCCCAAACCATACATTTTGGGCGGTTTTTTTTTTATTTTAGAATTTTTTACTTGAATTTTCTCTTTTAAAGTAGTCCCAATATTTGTAAATGCATCACGTCACGCATCTTAACCGAAGGGGTAGGCAGAGACAATTGAGCCTCATTAGACAATAAATATTTAAACAAGAACAAATTGAACATACTAGCACAAATCGAAGGAGAGCAAAGATCAATTGATAAATTGTAAGACAGAACAAGTTACACTTGTAATTAATTAATTACATAACCATTCTGTTGCAGTGAACTTTTAATTGAACACATAAAACTGGTATTTTACGAGGCTCCTCCATACACGTATAAAATAGATTATTTTATAATATCTTGTGTTTCTCTCATTCGCCCCGGTATTGCAAAATTGTCATAAAAAAGTGATCCTTTTTTCATGTAATGGGCTGTTTCATTTTTGTTTATTTTTATTTTCTACGTGGAGAGTACTCTTCCTAACTTAAATTTTGGTGCAAGTTTTATTGTTATACGATAAGATGAGATTTTATTTATAGCGCTGGAATAAACGATAGCTTCCGACGAATAAACGACGCGCGGCGAGCGTTTCCATTGCATTCATTTTACTTACAACTTTTATTGTGAATATCTCTATAAGTTCTGCATTGATATTTTTATACGATTCTAAAAGTTTTATTTATGTAAAATTTTTATTTTATGTATGCAAATCGACACGTTTGTTTCCTAGGGGGTAGACAGAGACAACGGCTCTCCCCGTGCCACGATCCTGCCTGACACACCTCTGGCGCTTCTTGTACTCTCTTAATCTATATTGACTAAGATATTGATATAAGAAGCATGTTTGAAGATACATGCTCGTCGGTTACGGGTACTTGCGCACTTGCACGTTTTTGAGAACCTGAGCGATCTGTTCTAGGTAAGTGCGTATAGAGGGCCCCTCCCGACTCTTCCACTCTCATTCGCTCCAAAAATTTATTTTGTTAGTCTTCTATTATTCATTCTTCCAACATGACTGAATCACCGAAGCATTCCTTTTTCAATCCTTGTCACTATATCTTCATTCATCCCACAACACTCTCGCACTTCACAATTCCTCAATCTGTCTATAATGTTGACTCCACACATACTCCTCAACGCGCGCATTTCCACAGCATTTATTCTGCTGTCATTCTATCGTAAAAATGCTGCCACTGTAATGTGCCTACTCATGAAAATAAATACATTTGAGTGGAATAGTGTACCTGTTGGGTTGCATGCATCACATCATAAATAATAATTCTTATCAGAAAAATTCGGACAGCAAACTAAAGAAAAACATCCGAGTCAGGATTCGAACCGGGAGGGACCCTTGACTTTAGCTGCCATGCCAATGCAATACAAACTTCGGGTGAGGGTGGCGAAATCTGTTCAGTAGTTTTAGCGTAATGCGAAAACAAGCAGGCTTACATACGGACACACATACACATATACATACTTACACATATAATAAATACATAAGTACAGAAATTTTAAAATTTGCATTTTCGGGTTCCTACAAAGTACAAAGCCTTAAAAGTACAATTAAATAAAAAAAATGTTAATGTACAGTCTGTACAAACTCGACATTTCAAGTCTTTATTATAGGTATATATATATTATGTATAACGACAGATGTAGGTGGGTATGAGGATATGGGTAGGTAAGGTACATTGTTGTAATTTATTTGGGAGACACAGTACACTGTATCAATTCAATAAGTAATCCAGTTGAAGGTTAGTTTGCTGCTACAGTGCAGGACAAAGTTAATGGCGTTCAAATAACTATATCTCTACCTTCACTTTATTTTTGTTCCAATACTTGTAGGAACAGCTATATCGTTTTCAGATTTCAAAATTATTGTTGCCTAAAATATGATATTTCTGTATTGCTCTGAAGCACGTTGAGTTTTACATACGGAAGAGCGAGACATGTAGAGAGTAATTCATTTCTATTTTATTCATAAACACGGGTCTAATTTTAAAAAATGAAGACTATACCGTTTACAGGATAAGTTTACACGCATTTTGTATATCACTTGCGTGACTCGCGAATCAATTATATAAAATTCGGAGAATTCTGGTGTTCTCTTGATCATTTTGGAATTTCTTCGAACATTCTCAAGTTCTATCAAACATTCTAGAGTCATCTGGAGTTGTTTTTTTAGGGATCCGACACGGATGGGTACATCAGGCTTTGGTACCAGTTATGTCAGCCTACACACCATAACACACCTTGGTGAATTCGGTAGGTGCCATTTCAGCGCTTCCCTCAAATCGAGTCGGCTACACTGAACTGGACGAAAAACAGGAACTATTTTTCATAGCCGAAGTCTTATAGATCCTTTTTATTCTTCTCGATCAGTTTGGAGTCCTTTCGAACATTCTGGATTTTTTTTTATATTCTTAAAAAATAACTACTTAACATGTACCTAGTGATAAAGTCTTCTCGAACACTCTGGATAGTTCTCGAACAATATTCTGCAGCCTACTGAAAGCTTTTCTAACAACACCAAAATGAAATCTGATTTGACAACTCCAGAATGTTCGAGGACCATCTATAAATGGTGTTTGATAGTACCTACCCCAGAATATTCAAGAATCCTTCAGACGACTCAAGAACACCCCCAGAACTCTCAAGATCGTTCTAGAATTTTCGAGAAATTTCAAAATGTTCGAATATATTCCACAGAGTTTTAAACATCGGTTCTTTTTTGCTGAAATAATTGAAATGTCGGAATATGAAAATGTTAAATATTTATGACAAATCTAAGTGTAGTGCTGCCTATGGATGATAAATAAAAAATAAACGCTCGAGTATATTCAAGAACTGCAGAAGGTTTGAGAATGTTCAGGAATACTTAAGAATTGTAAAGAAGTCCGCAGAATATTCGAGAAAACCGACTGTTGACAGTGAGCCGCTCCTTTTTCATTTCGTTCAATACATTTGCGGTATCAGCGTCAATAATATTAGTCGGCAGTGTACATAGTGTATTTCTATAACCTCATACCTACTTTAGTGAAGGTCTTCTCTGGGAGACACCCACGCCCACGGACACCAACCAACCAAGCAGCCACTAGGCTAGGCATAACGATTCATGTACGTACACGCACCCATAGCACGTAAGCAATACATTCTATGCACGCACGCAGTACGCACCCACATCTAATCGTAGTGCCTGGGTGCCGTGGGTGCCTGGTTAGATCACTAAAAAATCTTTGAGATTACCAATTAATCAAATCAATTATCCATACCATCACGCTTCTTTCCCGGAGGGGCAGGGCAGTCGGAGACAATCGAGCGCCGTTTGACTCGCTCCTGCCGTACGTCCTTCGATTAGGAGGTCTCATAATATATATTACAAAATACTGAAGTGTACTGTAGTTTACACAAGACAGCAGTAAATCGGGTTAGATAATAGTAAGCTTGCTTATAAAAAAAATTATTTGATTTTCCTTGCTTAGCATGCAAGTCGCTTGCTGAATCTTAATCAGTGAGCGTCTGAGTGAGCGTTAAGAAGATCCAGATGAATACGGCTACAAATTGAAGAGAGAACGCACGGTCCGGGTGGCGAAGTTGGTATTGCACTGACAGCTAAGGCCAAAGGTCCCGGGTTCAAACCCCGGCACGGAAGTTTTCTTTATTTGTTTTCCGTATTTTTCTGATTAAGAGTCTTGCTTATACACATAATATACCATAATATAATTGCAAATGAAAATATTTTACCATTTATGCCGAACAAAATCTTAAAAAAGTATGGAGTAGTAAAAAATTTTTCTTAATCACTTTTAAAAATTATTTTCATATTCGTGTTCTACTCATTGTATGGTGTAACCGGTTTATATATTCGCCACCTGACCGCGGCCACCTTGTATATATATGGTCGTGGTCGTACGACACATATCTTAGTAAACGTGTAAATGCAAACAAAAGCTGTTTGATAAATTTCCGGACGCTTACAAGTTTCTTAGGATAATTGTAAGTTTACGGATATTACAAGTTTCCTGTAACATCATGCACATACATAATATACATCATGAAAATCCGAAATAACTTTGTTGCATACCAGGTATCGAACTCACTAGCTCTCGATTCAGAGGTGACACGAATCAAGCTACGCTTCCAGCACCCAAATATGAGGCCACTTTAGTTCTATTGGCCTCATATATCCTGAAACGCTAAAAATATCCCCAAATCGATATCATCCAGGGTGTCCCCTGTTTTTCCAGACGATCTAGAGCGCCTGTGCACGGCCAGACTGGATCAATACATCGCCTAGCAACAGTAGCAACGCCTCGGTCGGTCTAGGCCGGCACGTAGGCACTAGGTATATGCCTGGCTGGATCCAGCAGTGCCTAGGATATGTATGAGGTTAAACTGCAAGTAAAGTTAAACTGGTGATAAAGTTAAACTGGAGGTAAGGGTAAACGTGAAGTATGATTAAACTTGAGGTGAGGTTAAACTTGTGGTAACGTTAAACTGCAGGAAAGGTTAAGCTACGAGGTTGACTGCCACATTAGCTGAACGGTTTAAAGGTTCGGGTTTGATCCCCACTGAGAGCACAACGTTTACAACTTTTTATAATTTTAGATTTTTTACGTGGTTTTTGACACCCCGGTGAGGGAAAAATTCCTTTTGGCAACCCATTTACACCCTGGACTACAACGAAACAGAGCGGTTATTGGAAATTTTAAGATAATTCTTATTTTGTCAAATTTGGAGTGTTTTTTACTTATTGAATTCATGCTATTGGTTATTTATTACCTATACTAAATTATTATTACTATGTTACAATATTATATCATATAATGTAGACGGGCGCAACTGTAAAATAATTTTTATGGATAATCTCCTGCAAGACAGAATATTCTAGTGCAGGATAATAGTTTCATTTAAATTCTAAGCTAGTTTGTCTAACCGTTGTAGTATATGACTGCATCCTCTCAAATTATATCAATGAGGGAGACCTTTGCCCAGTAGTACGACCAATAAAAACTAAAAACGAAAAAGAAAGAAGGATAAGGTTAAGCTAAGTTAAAGAAGAGGTAAGGTTAAATCATATGTATAATAAAATAATATTAGGTTGAACGAAAGTGTGCAAGGTCCGTTCGGCGATTTTAAATACAGGACTCCAAAAACTCCGGGATGTAATGTATTATATACATTTGTAATATAAAATTGTTCGCAATTGTATTGTTCGCAGCACCTGCAACCAATAATCATGTATTAATCGATGTATGACAGTGGATAAAACAAAAGATGTATGTCAGGAGCGTGTCACATGGAGTTCAATTGTCTCTGCCTTCCCTTCCCTCTGAGACGTGATGGTATGTGTAAAAATTTTATTATTTTTTTTTCCAGAAAATCGCCTAAAGAAGAATCGCTCTTGTTCTAAGAGCGCTCTCAACGCTGAAACAAAACTTACGGATTTCCAGCATAGACCCGCTAGTACGTACAATATTATAATCTATGCTACATACAGCCAAAGGAACCATCTGTGCTGGCGCTCTGGCTGGCTAAGGTATCTAGTTTATCGCCATTTTACACGGCATTTGTCCTATATTCCATTTTGCACGGCATTTGTCCTATATTCATTGGTGCCATATTGTCAAATTTTTGTTGCGTCACACAACAGGTTTGTTGTGTGTCACACGCAGCTTGTGCCAAAATGAGATAACCCTATCGCTTTATATTTTGATTTCTTCGTCGTGCTTTGCAACTCATGTTGTCAAATGAAATTTTATCGAGATCGCTAACTTTGGTTTGATTTCCCGCTACCAAAATTAGTGTCACTGGTCCCACTTTTGACATAACTTGTAGTACATACACACACACACACACATTTCGCACGGGTACGGTTCCCGGTCCTACCTATATACATACACGAGATGACTAATACATAGGCTCAGCTGTTGTGTGACATGGTTGGTACGTATATACCTACCTAACTTAGTTTATGGACAGTTACACGGAATGGGACAAAGTTTATATCTGTACTGTACGAGCATGTTGTAGGAACTAGTATTAACTTCTATGTATGTACACGATTATTTTTGTAGGGGTTCGCGTTAGAAAATAAACACAGAAAAAACGGAACCCTTGTAGGCTCACTTTGTTGCTTTCCGTCTGTCCGTCATGTCGATCCGTCTGCCAACAGCAGTGAAGACCCTTTTCCTCAGAAACAGATAAAGGTACCTACCTGTCAAGTTATAATTAATAGGTATCAAATACTAAGACATAATGGCTCCTTTACTATGGTACCTTGGGGGTAAAGCTTAAAGTCAACGCTCGGCGGCTAACAGTTGAAACAGTCGACAGTGCTCTCGATAAGGTAGCCTCCTGAGGCCGAGCGAAACACAAGCAGTGCCTTCTCTACCAAAGCCGACCGGTTTCCCTCCCAAGCCACATTCCAGGGCATGGCTGTAACTAACAATGACAGATTGGAACTCCTGGACGTGCAACTAACCAAGGATGTAGGATTTAGGAGCTTCATAGAGTCTAAAGCTAACCTTGCCTCCAAGAAATTGGGTGTCCTTTACCGCAGCCAGCAGGCGATTCTTCTCACCGGCACAACTCCTTATGCTTTATAAAGCGCAAGTTCGCCCAGTGATGGAGTATTGCAGTCATCTGTGCGAAGGATGCCTCCATTACTAATTGGGATCTTTGGACTCTATCCAGTAACGCGCCATCCGCTTAATTGGTGATCCCAAGCTTACGGAGGGACTTGAATCATTGCACCACAGGCGAACAATCGGTTGGTTCCCTTAGTCTGTTTTATAGGTACTACCATCGTCGATGCTCCGATGAACTGGATTCCCTAATCCACCCTGCCCCGATTCATATGCGCCACATGCGCCCGACTCGCTCGGAATCTCCATATGTTGTTGACACAAAACTTCTGAGAACGCATATTTTTTCGAATGGCGAAAATATGGAACGGTCTTTCAGTGAGTATGTTCCCAATCACCTTCAACGTGGGGATCTTCAAAAGGCGTGTTAATAAATTAAACAACGACCTTTTCGTCCGCCTTTTAGCTGGCATGGCGCCTCTCTGAGCGTGGTTTTGCGAGGAGTGGTGTTATTGGCTGTGTCCAATCTTCTTTTGAAGTTTTGGGCACAGCCACCGATGTTGGTTGTCTATATAAAAAAAGTTAAAATTTTCGTTTGATTTAGTTAAAAGTCTAATGTAATGTTGCAGATATCGGGATGATGACGAACTGTATGAGTTTGTCTATAGGTAAACTCATACACACAAATTATCTTATTACATTGAACGAGCAAAACTTGTCAAATTGGTTTCTCGGAAACGACTCAACGGTTTTGATTCAATTCACGAAATGGGGCTTTTTGGGTCTGGAAATCGATTGTACGGGGTCTCATTTTCGGGAAAAATCATTTTCATTCAATGGGAACATTATTTCAGAATATTTAGATACTTGTTTTCGTCATGTACCAAACTGGGCAATGTGCATTAAGTCGCGCCATCTATTGTCCGAGACAAGCTCTGTAACACACCTAAATACACACCATCCCGCTTTTTCCCGGAGGGGTAGGCAGAGACAATAGAGCGCCGTATGACATGTTCCTGATATACTTACATCTTTTACTTCATACACTGTCAAACATCGCTTCATACATGCTTGTCGGTAATTGTTTATTGTATATATACTTATAAATGCAATATATAATGTACAATATGTTATACAATTTACAATTATATCCAATAATTGTTTTTATATAATTATGTTAGATTTTTTTTACGATTCAGTCGTTGGCGATTTACTTACAATTTTTATATTGTGAAGTATCGCTGCAGTCGATGCACCCGATAAATTAACTTAGAAAAATACAAAGAAAAATATCTGTTCAACATGTTGTCCGAAGCGGGACTCGAACCCGCGTCC
>WYDE02236263.1:0-20367 GCA_009867175.2 Adela reaumurella
CGGCCGGGGTTAATCAACCTAACCCCCCCCCCCCCCCCTCCGCCCTCACGGGTCCGTATCCCGTACCACCCCAAAAAGGAAACCCGCATTGATGTCAGTCTGATCTCCATAAAAACTTTAATCCACTATTTAATCCCGTTTGGGGGTAAATTTACAAACATATTTATTTATAAAAAAATGCCGAACCATCAATTTTCATATTAATGTATGAAAATTGGAACTTTAAAAATTATGAACTTCCATCAGAACTTTCATGTCCTATTCTTCTTAGTGCTCACCTACGTTACAAAAGAGCTCGTGTGCAAAATGTCATAATTCCAGATGCACCGGTTAGGCTGTGCGTTGTTTGTGAGTAAACAAAACTGGATGTTACTCAGCCTATATTTTGGGCCGTATGCTAAATGTGCATGTTGTAAGTTTATGTCTCGCCTTCGTTCTCAATACAGGGTGTTCACGTTCGAAGAAACCAGAATTTTTGTATGGGAGCTACATCTTGATATAACCGGGATTGGATTTAACGTAACCTGTAACATGGACATGTCTTTCGTATGGGAGCCATGCCTTAGCGTAACCGGAAATTAATTTTAAATTTTAAGTTGTCTTGTGTCCCATATAGTTAAAAGTGTGTGTTCTGAGTTCATATCTCATCCGAGTACTCGCTGCGTGTCCACACTCCAAAAATCCTGTATTTTGTATGAAAGCCATATCTTAAAGTAAAAGGAAATTAATTTTAAGTAGCCTATTCTGTGTCCCTATTGTGTGTCGAGTGTCAGATTAGCCTAGCGGGCCAGAGCACGCCTCTCAAGCAGGAGGTGCGGGTTCGAACTCCACTTCCCAGTGGAGTTCGAAATGAGAAGCTCGGTTTCAGAGTCGTTCGCAACGCCGGCGCCGCCGCGTCTGTCTTGGGGACTATGCCTTTGTCCCCAGATGACGATCTTTTCTTTATTACAACATTTATTACTTCAGAATTTGTGCTAAAATGGCCGCTGACACTCCGGTGAAGGATAACATCGTGAGGAAGCCCACTTCCAACCCGGTTGTTCACCGTGGAAGTGTATGACTAAAATCCTCTCATATCATGTAAATGAGAGAGGCCTGTACCCAGCAGTGGGGCGAATAAAATGGCTGCAAAAGAAGAAGAAGAAGATTCTGTGTTCTATACAGCTAAAATTACGTATTTTTTATATCTCATCTGCGTTCTCGCAATATCTTCTAATTTCCAGATCTTAGCGTAACCAGAACTGGGCTTTAATTAAGGCTCCGGATGACGTACGAATCATTTACGGAAGTGAACCCACGATTCATCATTCCGCACGCCTCTTTCGAAGCCCCGCTTTAGCGGGTTGGAGTAGTATGCAACGTAATCACTGTGCTCAGAAAGTTTTGAAAATGGCGAAAATTCGGTTATATTTTATTATTCTAAAACTACTAATACAATGAAAAAGTAAAAAGTTACCGATTTGGATATATATTTAACCTATAATTTAAATTTTTTCCAGATTCTTGATTCATGCACGTTAGCTCCAAATACGTTTTTATAACTAAATTCAGAGGTATGTTCATGATTTTTTTCTATAGACTTAAGTTTATCTGATCGTGTTTCTAATAGTTACAGATCTGAATTGATGTATGAAGTTTTACATACATTAATACTGAATATATCGGGTGAGTAATATTGGCGGAAATCTCTTAAAAACATTAGAATTTTACAGCCTCTTAAGTAAGCTGTTCTATGACCTGTATTACTAAATGTGTGTGTTTCTATAGCAGCCACATGTTCGCTACGTATCCATGCTGGGTAAAACATGTTGTTATGTATGGGAGCCACATCTTACAGCAATCAGAACTCTGTATTGCGTAGCCGGTAAATGTATACTACGAGCACTAAGTGTACGAGTATATCTCGCTACGTGTTCACGCTCGAAAAATATGACGTTTTGGTATAGGAGCCACATCTTAGCGTAACCTGAATTGGATTTTATGTAGCCTATTCTGTGTCCCGTTTAGCTAAATGTGTGTGTACCAAAATTCATCGAAATGAGAAGCTCGGTTTCAGAGTCGTTCGCAACGCCGCGTCTGTCTTGGGGACGATGCCTTTGTCCCTTAGATGACGATCTTTATTTTGTAGTTAGTTTTCTGTAAATATTAATTGTTTTTGTTTAATGTCTGTAAATGTTTACTTATTTTCAGAGTTATGGAGTAACATAAAACTTCAGTTTGTATGGGAGCCACATATTAGCGTAACCAAAAGTGTACCTTATGTAGTCTATCCTGTGTCCCATATAGCTAAATGAGTGTGTACCAAGTTTCATCGAAATTGAAAGCTCTATTTGAGAGTTATGGAGAAACATACCCATTCACCCACCCATACACAGCATACATACCGAAAATATTTCTAAATGAGTGTCGGTATCATGCATAGAGCCTATATACGTGATACTTCTTGATAAATCTAAATAATCTCGTTATAAAAAAAGTAATTTACTCCATGACATTCCTTTACTGCTTTATTATTAGTATTGATTTATAACAACAATATTGAGAGCTTATATATAGTTTTTACGTACAATCTTAGCTCTCAATACAAAGTCTTGCAATCAGCTGTCGCTTACACATAGTTCCTGAAGATGAATAAAAAAGTCTATTCTAAACGTTCGCTGAAGAAAGTAAGTTTTCTCAAAGCGTAACAAATTGGAAACCTAAAAAGTTTAATCTTGCCTTATTATTACAAACGAGAAGTGTTTCCAAACCTACTAAGTACTTTAACAAGCTTACATGAGAGCTACCTATTTTTTGTACTTAATTACACATAATTATATTATGAAAGTGAATGGGGCTTAAGTTCATTCATCTTCTAACGAAATGCTGTAGTTCGATTTGTTACTTGTGGAACAAGTATGAAATACTATGAATAAAATTTAAGTATCCTGCATACTTATATATCACGCCTATTCTCAGGAGGGGTAGACAGAGACAATCGGGCAACATTTGACAAGTTCCTACGTTATGCTTTGCCTCATCCATCGTCATACATCGCTTCATACATGCGCGCCGGTTACGGGTGCTGCGAAATTGCCCTTTCGACCCTTCCTTTCATTTTCGCTTCATATATTCGTTTGGTCATTCTCTCACTATCTCTTTCATATTAGTCTTGCTGAATTGCCGTCCTTGTGGGACTGCCCACTGCACATAAATAAAAAATAATTATAACCGGTGTTTGCTCCGAGGAAGGCGGGTTTATTACCAAAGGAAATCTCTTACAGTTAACCTTTATATATGTGATTTATTAGTGTATTGGTTTCCTCACTGTCTTTTAGTTCACCACCGTTCGTTTCATTGTAATTTTGCATACTAATTTATACGTAAATGTTGCGAACTCACCGAACCAGGCTACGCCGCGATATACGTATACCCGAGCACGTCATGCAAGACACGGATAAGCGCGGATCCGCTGAAGAGCGACAGGCTCGGCTAACCACCTCTCATCTTGACATGCTATCTTCAATGGTCTAGGTGACAGGGAAAAAAAAACATTGGTAAGAAAATGATTACGCTGGTCGTGTTCCTTATTTTTTCGGCATCAAGAATATAATATACAATTAATACTTACTATATTAACATATTAACAAATATTTTTTGCATTTTCTATTTTTATTTAATTGTATTAAAGTTTAAAAGATTTTAAGAACTATGGCTAGCTGCAATAAAATGTTTTTGTTTGTAGTCGATTTTCTCAAAAACGGCTCTAACGATTTTGCTCACATATGGCACATCGTCAACGTATCCCTAGGCTAATAGATTACTGTATTCCGTTATATCCATTATATACGTTATATCCATTTATCGGCCTTATTTCGATATGATTTTATTGAAACCCCATACATTAACGTATAAATAAATAGCCTATATAAATAGGTAAATTTAAGGGATGACGATAAAATCGTGTCTAAAAATGCTTAGGTAATGGACCCCCTGGCCTTAATTAACACCCTTTCAGGCCTTTTAGGGAGTGGTTCTGTAGTATAAACCTGACTACTTTGCCTCTGCGTCTTTCGGATTTTTATAAAAAAATTCAAGTTCTCCATACATTTTTGTACACACCAAAATATACATATACGCTACGTAGTATTTGACAAATATATGATTTTTTTTTCTAATTTCGTCACCCTTCGAATAGACTTATGCTAGCGCCATCTCTGCTTTCTCCCGTTCAACGTTATTGAATGAAAGAAAAAGGCTGTCTGCTAGCAAGTGAATGTTCAACCATAGCCGGTTGATCGGTTGAATGGTGTGGATGGAATATCTCGTACTCTGACTTACCAAGCTAGTTATGTTCTACTTTCGCCACGATAAGGTAGATGGCGCTATCATAAAAATATTATTTTTGCTCCGCAGTTGTGTGTGGTCTAATGTGGTGTGAGAGAAAATCGTAAACGAATTACCAATTTTGTGATTATAACTCAGTACATACCGATATAAATAATTGAATTTTCCTTTTCAATAAATGCTGTACTAATGTAAACCTAGTGTAATACATAATTAAATTTTTCATTCGAAATCATTTGCTTGAGTAGGTACTTACTTCTGTAGATATTATCAATTTAAGAAGGTGACCAACGCAGCTTGTGCTCATCTCAAGAAGGCGCGTAAATAAAACATGTAATAATTGATAACAAACATGTACAAAACTATTTTGTTTTCAGTAATAATTTTCTATGTTAACATTACATTATGTAATTTAAATAATATGCTTCTTTATACCGCTCTGTTATAAAATATATACATTTAAAATGATGATAATGCCAAAAAATTGATGGCAATATGCGATTTACCATGGGCGGAACAACGGGTCTAAGAAAATACGGAAAAAGAATTCAACGTGCCAAGGTTTTTCTACGGGTAACGTCGGGTTGTGGATGGGTGAGGTCGGGAGGGGTAAGGGGGTAGAGGTAGGGTAGGTGCAGGGGTAGGATTGGGTGGGGGCGTTGGAAGGGAAGGGTTGGGGTACCAGAAGGGGAGAAGAGCAGGGAGCAGGGTTGGGGGTTGCCGGCGAAGGGTGATTTACCGCGGGCGGGGCCGCAGTCAAAAATTAGCACGTAAATATTTTTTCTGATTTTAATTCATCGTTTTTTTACTGCTATATATGGAAAGATTCCATTAGGAAAATACCGGAATGACACTTCCTCGGGAGTGAATTTGGTCATACACTCGGGGCCCCGGCTTCAAGCACAGCCACCAACCAAGTTCGGAAGCAATAAAAAAATTAAATCAAACAACTGCGCCAGTTAAAATCGTGAACAATTCTAATAAGTGGAAAAGTAATAAATTGGAACTTTGGTGCGTCCCGTAAATATTAGTTCTTTGCATAAAACCTATATTTCCGTGCGCTTTATTTCTTTTTAGCCAAAAGCAGGTACTGAAGATAGTATAAGGGAAAACTTGTGTAGTAATTGAATAATAATAATCTACTTATTTCTGAATTCTAGATTTAATTGTATAATTTATACAAAATAAATATAAAAATTAATTTAATTAAAATTATCAGACACCTAAAAAAATTTAATTTAAAATTTTTGGTTGAGCGAGGCGAAACAACGTTCTCGAGTACGATAAAAAAATCTTGTCTGTTTGTTTTTTTAATTTTATTTCATAGTCGGTGGGCGTTTGACTCCAGCCGTGTTTGCAGCATCGGCGGAACCGATGATATCTCGTGATCGAGCACCACGCCGACTCAACAAGTGCTTGTTGACCCTACTCTTGAAGACCGGACGTTAGGGAACTGAAGAATATCTCCGCAGGGAGTTGATACCACATCTTGGAGGTGCATATTAGGAATGATTTCTCGAACCGCTTGGTTCGATATTTCGGCACGTGCGACGACGACAATTGGACCTTTGTTCACATCTTGTTCAAAATTAATAGGACCTAAAGATTGTAAAGCCAAAGTAGCAAGTAAAAAGTTTTGAGTCCTCAACAAGTCTAAACGGTAGTTCACTGCGAACCAACGCCTTCAACTATGTAAGCCCCACCCAAGTAAGGTTATGCATGAAATAGTACTGTAGTCACCTGTGGAATGGCTCAGCACAATGCCACCTTTCGGCGTTAGACGCGATATAGAGGCGAGCGAAGCGGGTAGTAGGTGATACCGAACTAACTTGCATCCTTAATACCTACTAATACACTCCACCATAGAAGAGAAATAGCTTTTCTTTGTATCTTCTACTAGCTGTTCCATGGAGGTTGTGCGAACTCGCTTCGCGCATTATTTCCCTCTTCTCCTTTCTATCATCGATTCATCCGTCGCAGGTATCGAGTCCATCCGTTTGTCGTCGACGTGCCGTAATGTCCGCACAACTCCTCCTAAACTGTTCAGCCGATTGGGCAGAAATTTTGTAGGTTCATTCTATTATGATAAAAAAATCCCTCACCACACACCAAATTTTGGCCTAGTGTCAGTAGTTCGGTTGGTAGTCCGGTTATCCGAACTGTTGAAACTTTCGCCGTCACAGAGTCTTTCTCGTTGACTCTGTGACGGCTGGCGCTCAGGTGTGGACTGTAGGTACCTATACTCTACAAAACTCCCCGAATTAAGAAGAATCCAACGACACGTCACTGGTTCAAATCGGTTCAGGCGTTTAGTTCCGGTACCTATCGAAACAAGGTAACACTAGGTGGTGGTCATATGCACTACCCCGCATATACGCAGTTTCAAATACAGATTCCAGAATTGATCGTCATAACGTAAGTTGAGATAACCAATAATGGAAGCGGATCATACATACTTGCCCGGATAGATGGTTGTCTATCTCGGAAAGCGTTACGTCTTCACAATACGTGATGATACGCTCCTGCCGTCCGCGATGCGACCTATGGCTGGGTAAGGCTAATCTATTATATGTGAAATTGAATAACTGCGGTGCCTGATCAGCCATAATGATCCCGTGGGAGTAACGTCCCGGGGTAGTAGACGTCCGACTGTTATACGGGCAACTGTGCATATATGTTGGACGTCTATAAAATAAAGTCATAGCCGATAGGCAATAGTCGAAGGTACCTATATGGTACTATATGGTTTTGCTTGACATCCGTCACACAAATTAGTAGCAGCACGGAGACTGCGAAGTTCTTCTGAGGTGTGCTGTGCGCGGGGAGGGAAAAGCTTGCTTGGGGGTTTGCGTTCCTCAACCATCGTTCCAGGGGGCGCGGGGATGGGTTCGGGACTTGCGGGGGTTATCGAAGAAAAGTCGTACTCTGCTTTATATGAAACCGCGAACTAATTTGCACCCGCGACGCCAGGACTGAGCGCTCGCCGAGAGCGGGGTCGGGTCACCCGGGAATACCCGTTGCGTTCTGAAGTTGCGCGACCATTGCATCGAGCTCTGCGTTCAAGACGTCTTCTCGTCTTGTTTACACGGCGAACCCCTATGCTTTGGGTGCAGGTGTGCTGATGGAAAACGTTTTGAAATTCAAGCAGATGATTTTTAGCAATAGGTCGATGTAACGTGACTGAGACATAGGTAGCGGTTTTATCCAGATTAGATGCAAGATTGGGACATAATGAACCGAAGAGTTCCGTGAAATCTTCCAATGTTTGCTGTAATCCAACTGTGGTTCCGGAACCATTTATATTGATGCACATTATTTTCTCCCCCATCGATCCAGCCGTATAGTGTGATTCTTTTAACTAATAGTAGTCCTACCTCCAAAATCTCCTCAGTGGGTGAGCAACTCACTCGAAACTGTCAAAGTGGACAGATCTATTTTGTAAATAGCATTAGATATCTGAATAATGAAATGATATCTGAGATATTAAGACCACGTGGATTTTGGTAAAACTCGAGTGTTTCCCTGTGCACGACGATCACCAGGCCGTACTTATTGAGTAGCACGGATTTCTTCTCGTATCATGTTTCCGGCACTAGCTCGTACAATGATCTGCCCGTCTACCGGTCTAACATCACATGATAAAGTGAAGAGGTTTCAACCAATCGTAGGCGTTAATGTATTCAACACGGCCAGTCTCATTGATCGAAATCGTGACGTTGTCTCTTCACTCGCTCATGTGATGATAGCTTGGTAGACGCACAGGTACCCATCTGAGGCCACAGCGACAAATTCTTGTATTCTGAATCCAACTTATTTGCGTTAAAGTTATTGAGAGTGCCGTCGGAGATATCCGAGTAGTCGTTTGTGGTGAAAGTTTTCCAGGTTTTGTTGTAGCTCATTGACGATCGCTCTCCAACGCTTACACACTCTGCGACACCTCACGAGTGTTCAGTCTTCGGGAATCGGAAATATGTTGTACAGCAGAAGCTCACCGGGCACACGATTAAATATTTCGGACACTTGTTGTTTATTGTTGTCGTTCAGCCTTAGACGAGTCATTTGCTACATCGCTATTTTTTATTATATCATTATCTGTGTCGTTCACATTCTCGCACATCCAGCAGCCCATGCCTTCCAACTGCTCATACTGAAGTTAAATTACACAATGTTTCAAGAGGTACAGGAAAATAAAAACTAAGAGTGGCATGGAAAATGTATTTATTTTCATCGAATGATTTATAGATAACACTATTTTCTAAAATAAATACAGAAAATTCATTCAGATCGCATGATGATATTTCCTTTTGATATTTCATCCATTACATACTATCCGACATAATTTTATTAATATTACAATAGATTTATTATTTATTTACAGCATCAATTCAGTTTCAGTTTACATTCTAAGATATGGTAGGATTGACATTAATTTATAAATGGTTATGGAGGGGTGGGTTAATGTTGCGAAAATTGTATTAGATTCTAGTAGAGGAAGTCAAGGAAACTTTTGGGATACAATACATTTTTATATCACGAAAAAATGAGAGACCACACATTACAAAATCGAGAGTGTTGAAAAAAAAATCCGATCTTGAAAACACTTCGAAATTTAAAACTAGTAATGACTTTCAACCCGTATTGACAAATACAAGGAAATTTACTTCTAATAATTCCTAATTAATTTCTTACATAAAAGGAGATTTAAATTGTGGAAGAATAAATCGTAGCTTCTCGCGCTGCCAAAGAGGTCCGCTCATTCACTATGACCATCTAAAATCAACCAAAAATTCAAAATATATTAATTATTGTTCACTCAATCCAAGCTACTTTGATTTTGATTTGGTCTCTAAGTGTATTTACACGAATTAAATGAAACTAGTTGGCAGTGCGGTGCAATCGCGTGCAAGTACGTATTTAATTAAAAGTAAAAAGAATATCACAAAAGTACCTGACGATGCCATATTAATGAATATGAAAATTGCCAAGCGATTTGTATAAAAACCAAAAGCTCTTCCAACAAACACAGAAACACAGAAGCTTAAGCCCAAAATCTATTTGAAAATCCTAATATTTACATTCTAACAAATAAATTACCCTATCTAAGTATGCTTGGAAAACTGCGTCGGAATTGCCCATGTTGGGTTAAAATTTTATAAATAATTCGTTAAATCTAACTTATGCTAGTGATAATATTTGGATAAAATTCGTGGTCTATACAATACTCAAATTTACAACTATTTTATGCACAAGATGATATCGAGAACCCTGTAAAATTCTAAAAAAAGACGACGAATAGTTATCGGCAAAGACGCTAGTGAAATTAAACGATGTTCACCATAAGGCCTTTATCATCAATTATCACCGATAATTCAACAGCTTGTCCCTCACAAGGCTTCAAATATTTCGGTTGGTTACAAGTTCTTTTTTTTTGTGGCCAACACTAACGTCGAGTCAAAAGCCAATCCAAGCTCTAAGGCATACGACATGTGATGTCTACTGTGTTGCGGACGCGGTGTGGTGATACGCCGGATGGTAACGATGCCATACCTGAGGAGGAGAATAGGGATCCGTGCCATCTTGCGTCGGCATCGTCGGGGTACCGCTGCCGACTGTTCCTGCACCCCACATCAGAACCGTTTGTCTCGGAATATCCGAACTCCTATCGACTTCTGTGCCGTTAGATCCACTCGAACCTCCAGGACTAGGTCCCGCAACAGTCGTCGGTGATCTTCGGTCTTCTGTAAGCGCTGCAGGACTAGGAACATATGAGTATCGTCCTGTACTGTCGTAGTATTCCCGCGAAGGTGGGCGATGATACGCCGGAGCGACTTCGTATCCAGGGGGTGGAGCCGGTTCTAAGAAACCGTTAGGTGCGTACGGGGGATAGTGGTATGCTCCTAAAGGCTTGTACTGGTGGAAGATATTATCGGCTGAGAGAAATCTTTCATCTAACGGAGGCGGTGCGTAATGTAGGGTTGGGGTTGAGGGATATTCTCCATAAGGAGTCGCGTAAGCTCCATTGAGGTTGGAGTATGCCGCTGCTACGGCATCAGCTGCTAAGTAATCGACACTGGGAGGCGCGGGAGCCGGTGGTGCCCTTCTCTTATTCCGACAGGTGGAGAGGAAGTCTCGTAGTTGGGTCTTGTATCGTCTGGCACCTCGCGGAGGTGTGGGACTGGCTTCTGTGCCTGGAAGTTGTTCACTGTCGGAGAAATAAAGGTTGGTGAGACCCGTGTCGAGGTAGCTCACTTTGAAGTCCATGGTGCGCTTGCCGAGGAGATCTCGACCTTCCTCTTCCCTGTAACGAGAGAAATACATTGTATGTAATTATATTTCAACTTTTTTCAATTTTATAGTTGGTCGACGTTTGACTCCAGTCGTGCTTGCAGCATCGACAGATTCTATATATATATTTCGTGGTCGGGCACAGCGCCGATTCAGCAAATGCTTGTTACAGTATAGTATATTCATAGAAATAGAAGAGGTCAAGTTTCTGTTAGTACGTATCAATTCCAGAGTTGAGATTAGAGCGTCAGATTAGCCGAACGGGCAAGAGCACGCCTCTCAAGCGGGAGGTGCGGGTTCGATACACACTGGGAGAACACAATTATAACTTTAGAATTTGTGCTAAATGGCCGCTGACATCAAGCGGGAGGTGCGGGTTCGATACACACTGGGAGAACACAATTTATAACTTTAGAATTTGTGCTAAATGGCCGCTGACACTCCGGTGAAGGAAAAAATCGTGAGGAAACCCACTTCCAAGCCGGTTGGTCACCGTGAAAGTGTAAGATTAAAATCCTCTCATATCATGTAAATGAGAGAGGCCTGTACCCAGCAGTGGGGCGAATAAAATGTATATTTACGGCATACCTAATTATGTATAATTTTTTTATGGAAATTTACTAGGTATTTTTTTGTATGGAAACTAAAACGGACGACCACATCATATCACCCTAATGCACCAGTCTTATGGCACCCATGATGTATTTCCAAAACAATGTGTATTAGATTTATACCATGGAAGCGTTTCCCCATTATCTATAATAATAAATAGACTTTATTTAAAAAAAAATTATAGTTTGTATTCCTTTGACTCTCCAGTCCTGTTTGCAGCACTAATGGAGTCGAAGGCGGTTGAGCACTACGTTGAATCAACAGTTACTAGATGACATTAACCTTGAAGGCACCAATTTTAGGGGAACTAATGAAGAATTCTGAAAATATTTAATTCCACAACTTGAACGTGCATGTTGAATGAGTTTTTGAACTGCTCGGTTCGACATTTCGGTACGTCAACGATAAATTGATAATGATTGGACTGGATTTTAAGGGAGAAGCGGGAAACAAGTTATGAAGCGAGGAAGTGCGATTTCCATGGAACTGTTTATAGAAGACACAACATGAGGCTACCTTTCTAAGATAAGAATAAACGGCAAAATGATGGGCTTACATGAGAGGCCTGTGTGTGCTGATGACAAAATCAGGTTTTGAATTCTTGTAGACGAGCCGCGAAGAGGTCTGCAACCACTGCCACAGCCCGTCCTTTGTTTGGAAGCGATATGCAATCATGCCGGAAGCGCCTGTTTTGAGTACTGAAACAACACAGGATAATACTTCAAATGCTGTAACTATAACCATACCAGCAAATAATAATAACGTAGAAAGAGTAAATATAGAACACACAAAAATAAATGATTGAGGCAAGAGGAAGAGTAAGTGCTGATAGAGGGAAGATGAGAGCTGTGAAGAAGTTTTTTATACTTATGAATTGGAGCAAACATTATCAAAAAATAGAATTGAACCGTTTTTACTTCTTTCTTTACGAATGAGGTCCAGACTAAAATGTAGTCGACCGAGTAAGGTAAACTAAAGATACAAAAATTAGGTAACTAAATCAAGTATCATTAGTTCCGTTTAAAAATTATGAAATAATTCAGTGAGTACAGGCAGAATTTACTTTCCAAATAAATTTACTTCGATGTATCGCTTCATTAGAGTTATAAAAAAAATCAACGAATGTGTGTGGCGAGCTATTGGCATATAGATTGAACCTATACAATTTCAGGCCGATTTGCTGAACCTTCTCAGAAGCAGTTGTGCGAACAAACAAAAGAACCGAGAAACAAACAAACAAACAGGCACCAAATGTTTTATTGACCCTAGTCAAATAGGCAACATGAAACAAATATCCCAACTTATATGCTTTAAATATCTACAGATAATTCTGTCGCTCCAGAAGATTGTGACTCACATTCTTGGTGTGCACTGGCCACGTACGCTAAGTCGTCGTAGTGTACGAGGTCGTAGCCGCCCATGTTGGCAAGCTCTGCGTCTGCGTAGCCCAGCAACATCTTACCCCTGTAACCAAAATTAAATCATGTTGTCATTATTATCTTCCATTATTGTAGGGACATTGGAGAACTCTACTCTGATCTGAGGTACAATAACAGCACTAGTTAGGCTGATTTTGTATTGATACTGAACTGCCAACACAAATTCTCACACATTCACATTATTTTCAAATTATTTTCGATTTCTTATTCATTCACGTTCTTTCATTCTGTTTATTAAAATATGGAAAATAATATTAAAAGATCATAAGATTGAGCTTAGGTGCGACACTATTAAATCTTAGGTCTCTTTAGGATTAAAGTTTCAACGTATATTTTTTTTTGACAACTAGCATGGGTGGCTGTGCCCAAAACTTCAAAAGAAGATCGAACACAGCCACGGACACCACTCCTCACAAAGATTTAATTACTGTGGTCTTTCATTTTAACGCTAGTTTAACGTATATAAAAATCCGAAAAAAAAAATTAGCATTGGTCATGGATTGGAAACTATGTGAGAGGCATAAGCGGTATAAGATCTTTAACCATTAATTTACCCTCACGCTCATATTTAAGTTATTCATGATGAATAAGTAAAATAAACCTTAAAAACGTCTAAGTGTAATACTTACACACAATGACCTACATATGACTCGCTTAGACACTACATGCTGATCTGCAGCATCCATATTGGAACTTCGAATATCTAGATAGACAACGGTAAATCTATTATTGGAAGTTGTTCCAACTCACCGTTGATCCATGGAGACTAGAGAGAGGTCCAGCTTGTGCTTGCTCTTGAACATCACTTCTTTTTGCGGGATTTCGAGCAGCGATGGAGGACCGAAGGGAGCGCAGATCGCGAACAGGGCCAGCGGGGGCTCTTCTGTTTTCTTGTTCTGTCCGTGGAGCACCTTAACTCTTCCCCGGATGTCTAGCCTCTGTGAAATTTACACACTTGTTAGAATTATAATGCCGTGTCGACTTGACATGTGCCTTTCACGTTTCCCTTGAATGATCACAAATCCTACACTGCCGGGAATATATCGAGAAGAAGTTCATTTCGGAGTTTGGAAGTGCGGAAAATATGGGTTGCTGAGAGAGGTCATGAGGTCGTTACCTGGTATGCGAATATTTATTCTAAATTTTAAATACCCGGTCAAAATTTTGTGCAAAATTACAAGCCGGTGAAGGAAAAGCTGTAAGGAAACCCCTACGCTAACAGTAGTTTTGCGGTGTAAAAAGTTTGGAAGGAAGAGACTGCGTCCGGCAATAAGTCCACCTTCTGTTAAGCAGAAAATTCTACATTCATTTATTTAATATAAAGTAAATGCTGGAATGCTTAGTCAGCACTATAGATGGGCACGTCTGCAGTAAAAGGATGTATTCCCTGTCTTTTACACGTGGATACTGAAGTGGTTATCGACTGTCTTCCTTGTGCTATGCAATTCGGGGGCTGAACGAAAAGTAATTTTTTTTTTGCTAAACGCACAGGCTTAGGTAAGTATTTATACGGGTTGCGGCGTAGCCTAGTTGGTGAGCGCACGCTTCTTACTCTAGAGTCGTGTGTTCGATACCAGGTATGCGATACAGTTTTCTGGATTTTAAAAACTCTGTTGATATTTGTGTGCAAAATTACAAGGCACTCCGGTGAAGTAAAACACCGAGAGGAATCCTATGCACTAACAAGACGAATGTAATGTAGTGCATAAAGTTTGACTGGAAGAGATTGCGTCTGGCATCAAGTCCGCTTTCTGCTAAGCAGAAAAGTGCATATTTATTATTTTATTTATTTGTTCGTTGTACTATACCAAGTTTTCTTTAAAACACAATAAGATTAGGGTTTTCTCAATTTAAGCAAAAACAATATTACTACCTGAATAAAATATGTTCTGTATAAAATATATTGCAAATTCAACATATGTGTGCACGTGTAGCGCAGGGAAATTTAAGAAAATATGCATAAGTGTACGAAATACATCGTCTGAATAACTACATACATAAAATTTTAAAAGCGTTACTTCGGAGTACTTACAAGAAAACCCGAAGTATTATCTAGAAGACACCGAAACCGAACTGTAAAGCTCCTCTCGAGTAGGTGTGCCCTCTCTGGCCTCAGCGCCTCCTGAAGGGCTAATGCCGTCGCCTCTGCTGGCAGGAAAGAGTTCCAGAGCAGCTGCCTCTGGAGCTCCTCGCGGTCTTCCGAGTGGACTAGCTCATATACTGACTGGTGAACTATGTCTGACTGCAAAAGAAAATACGGGGGTTAGTAAATAGGTATGTACATAAGAAGTTTATTTTTTTATTTGAACTGTGAAAAATAAAACACAATATTATTTAAAAACACAAACGAATTGGCAGTATTTTCCGTAGCTAGTTCAGATAATAAATTACATACATATACATACATATCACTCACGCTGAATCCCGAAAATCGGGGCAAGCAGAGCAATCGGTGTTGTGCTGCAAGAACTCTGGTAAATTACAGCACAACACCGACCACCACACTTCGCAAGTTATTCGGACAAGACATCAAGCAGCATGTAAGGCACGAATACGCCTACTGCATGAATGGGTAGAAGTACCGTGCCAAGGGGAGAGGTGGCGAGCCTGCCACCCTTTAGCACGGCATCTTGTCTTTATCCCTTAGTTAATCACCACAATACTGAAAATATTATTAAGATGAACGTTTAAGCTTTTTTGGTAATTAATTTTATATAAAATATTAAAGGATTAGAGAAAATAAATTATCTAGAGCGGACCCATGTAAATATAATTACAACGAAACCCACAAATCATCAGTAAACATGAAAACAGAAGCTGTTTCAACATCAAATTTACAAGATCATAGCTGATTCATGATCTTCATTGTTAACTACCACGTTATGCTTAAATCAATCAAGAGCAGAGCGAGTATCAATAAAGTAGCCGCGTTGAGTCATGCTCAGGCCATAAATCAATAAACCGCAGATAATCTCATAACAACTCAACGAACTAACAATATAATCAATGTATTTACTGACCGCATCGACCCACCGACTATGCTAAGGCATTCGGAACCTTAGTATCCTGGCATAAAAATCAATTATGAAATATACACTAAAACTGGTGCATCGTGGGGGAAAACATACGACGTCATGCCCAAATGCATTTAAACAGCGCATAATGCGTCAACAGGCAGATGATGCAAACATAACTAATTGATAATCAATGAAGTCCCCCAAGGTAGTGCGTTAGATTCCCTATTATTCTTTCCATAGTACCGCCGGGTGGGGTTCGCCAAGGAAGCCATGGGGCCTGTGACGGGGCCCCCTGCAGTTCCCGGTATAGTCGTGGGGCGCAGCATATTGTTCGTGAATAAATGTCAGGATATGATTTGTTCCGTAATTGGGTGGGCATCGATTCCGAGTTTCGTAGGGGAGTTGCTAGGGATGTTTTGTTAATATTTTCGTTGCCCTTTGCTTTTGTCTTTTCAGGTATAAATACTTATGTACCTGTGTCCTGGAAACATTCCTTACGCCCATAAGATAGCTCATGTGACAGTCATAGCTGTCAGTACGTTTGCTGAGCTCGTAGCTAGCAGACGTCTCCGTGGCCATGAACAAGACGCTATTTTCGAAACGTCGGAACAATCCGATAAAGTCGCCACGAGAAGAGCCGGAAGTTTTCAGATTGTCGTTGAACGACCGCGGTAATTTAAAAAGTATTAAAATACACATACACATATATTTGTACAATATCAGCATTTCACATGGTCCCAAAAATCGGAAAATGTGTTAGTGTTGCGTGTTTATTATATGAAATAGAAATATTCATAAAACTTCGTAAAATTATTCAGCACATCCAGGATTTGGACCTGGGTCTCCGGCTATAACTAACGGCGCGTTAATCAACTTCGCCACCAGGCTGACTGAACAAATAAATGTCATGAATGGTTTCATATAGGTATTTTTGTGGTTTCAGCGCCCAGGTTAGCTTACATCAGTCAACTATGACCTGTATGATGTTGTCACTAAAGTCGTATTTAGCATCAGACACTAGAAAATAACGTTTGAGTTTTATTGTATTTTTGTTTTCACGTCGCGTCCCTAAGTTTGCACGTCGCATTTACAATATGTATACTATATGAAAAAGAAAAATTCATAAAACTTCGGACAGTTATTTAGCCCAACCAGTGAATTTGGATGAGTTGTTCAGTCAGCCCAGTAGCAAAGTTGGTTAACGCGCCGGCAGCTATACAGGTGCAAATCCTGGCTGGGTTGAATAATTTTCGAAGTTTTATGAATTTTTCTATTTCATATAGTATACACATCGTATAGAAAAGTGCATGCTTAGCACGGAAAAACAAAAATCTAATATTAGTGCTGCTGTAATTTATGCTATAGATTTAGAAACACTAAAATATTTCGCTAAGCTGAGACCATATGAAGTGGTGGCACTTGGCAAGTTTTACAATCTATGGAATATGTGGAAGCTTATCTGACTTTTTCGTGTTAAAGTATTAGTTAAAGTGGTTTTTAGTACATAAAACAGTGCAATTGTGTGTGTTAATTATCTTTGGTACGTCTGTGATCATATGGCTGTTGACTAGTGTTTGTGAATGCGGAAAAATGCGTTGGATCGTTGCTTTTCGATCGTATTTGCACATCTTTTTTTGGGCGGCAAATTTTGGTCTGTGGCGCTTCGATCGCGGCCTCCCCTCGTATAAAGGACATAAGTTACTCCAAGGAGACAATGAAATGTGATGCACAAACATTTTATTGGTCGTTCATATACCCATCATTCATTACTATAAAACATTATAAACTACCTCAGACATGTGCTGTATATATACTTTTAAAGTTTAAAGGATTTTGCCTGCTTCACAACTTTAAGCCCACCTTTCATCGAGGGTGTGAACGAATTCAACAAAAAAAAGTAGGTACTCATTCGAGAGAGTTTATAATTTTCTTATACTTCCTTTCTGTACATACTTCTTAGTAGTTAATTTAGTTTCTATTTACTATCGATAAAAGACCACACCGCAAAGGCATGTTGGTTTATCCAATGTCGTTAGCTACAGTGGATAGAGTTCTCATGAATTAGTGTTGCAGACAGTTTCTATATTATTTCGTATAGCAGGATCGTTAGTTAAGACATATTTTGTTTTATGTACGTTACGCCATGGCTGTTTGTGTGGCAGGCCGCTAGATGGCGCGTGGGCGAGGGGATATAGATTTAAATTACAACCACCAATTTGTGAATTTCATTAAGAGGTTGTTTATAACTTTCAACCTTTTAAAGCGCGATTCCTTTGAAAAGACTTTTCTGCTTAGCATAAGATAGACTTATTGCCGGAGGAAATCTCTTCCGTCAACCTTTATACACTACGACACATTCGTATTTTTAGTATATAAATTTCCTCACGGGGTTTTCATTCAACGCGGTGTATTGGAATTTTGAACACAAATTATAACGGAGATTTTAAAATCCGGAAAAATCGAACCCACGACCGCTAAATTTAGAAGCGTGTGCTCACCAACTAGGCTACACCGCAACCCTTGTGTATTGTAGATATTTCTTTGGAAATTGTAGATATTTCATTATAATTGATTTCATTTGTGTGACTATTTTCGCGTGTGTGATACATATTATGACAACGTGTGAAAGAATAGCATTTTCAACTAAAGTATTAAATTTAAGGCGAGTAGTAACACTAAAGTTCGTTGTTTGAAAGTGTACCCAAATATAACAATGACAAGTCTAAGGAAGGTAAAATACTGCAAAATACTGAATTACAAATACAGGCTTGAAGGGTCAGCGCCTTGCGACTAGTGGGTGACACCGAACAGCCCCGAAGTGTCCCGCGATCTAGAACCACTGCAACTCCGTAGCGATGTCGGTTCCCTAAGTGTGCTCTATCTCTTATTTACGGGGAGTGCTCGGAGGAGCTGTTTCACGCGATCCCGCCGTCCCCTTTGCACCTCCGCACTACGCGTACTGGGCAGGAATTGCTTCCCTACACGATGGACCTACCGCTGATGCGTACCAATCGGTCCAGTGGATCTTTCATCTAACAAACAGGTAAACTCTGGAACGCTCTCCCTGCCCACAAATTTCCCTCCATGTACAGTCTCGAGTCCTCGAGGAGCGTGCATAGGCACCTGTCAGGTCGGCATGGCATTCGCAACCCCCGCTAAAAACCGAATGTATATGGGAGTCGTTAGTCACCTTCTGGGTGGTTCGGCGCCATATGTCGCGCACTCAATAAATAATAAAAAAACTAGAACCACATGGCCACGAACCAATTTTCCTATCCAAATATTGCGAAAAATCCCTTCTTTTTTTATAGAATTCGGAAAATAAAAGTATTGAATGCTTTAATGAAGCTTTATTTGAAAGTCCTAAAAACCTTAACACTTTCTAAATACACAGATATAACCAAAATTACAGTGTAATTAGGTACGTACTTTTAGTTACTGGCATCCAAACATGGCAAGTAGCTTAACTGGCCAGTTACTTCTCATTTTACAGTAATCAAACAAATTTCAAGAAGTAGTTATTCCGATTGAGCTAAAATTTCGTATTATTTCTAAATGTTAGCTCAATCATAATGGCACAGGCTGACATATTAGGTCCTTACATGTGAAATTGGCGTTTTATATAGAAAAAGTAAAACAAACAAAAAAATTATGTAATTGTATATTTAATTAATCAAAGTATGAACTTTTAGTTACTGGCATCCAAACATGGCAAGTCGCTTAACTGGCCAGTTGCTACTCCTGTTACAATAATCAAACAAATTTCAAGAAGTAGTTATAATGAGAATTCATTAAAATACAGTTTTCGGTATATCACCTAGCTGTAATAAGAGATATTGTATGTCAATCTGTGCCATTCCGATTGAGCTAGAATTTCGAAAATTTTTAGATTTTCGTATTATTTCTAAATGTTAGCTTAATCATAATGGCACAGGCTGACATATTAGGTCCTTACATGTGAAATTGGCGTTTTATGTAGTATAAGTAAAACGAAAAAAAAAATTATGAAATTTTAGATTTAATTACCTAATCAAAGTATGAACTTTTAGTTACTGGCATCCAAACATGGCAAGTAGCTTAACTGGCCAGTTACTACTCATTTTACAATAATCAAACCAATTTTAAGAAGTAGGTATAATGAGAATTCATTAAAATTAAGTTTTCGGTATATGAGCTAGCTGTAATAAGAGATATAGTATGTCAGTCTGTAAGTAAGTTATTATATACACTTTCGCCATTTTATAGGCGTTGGCGTAGGCATTGATTCCTTTGCTGAAAAAATTGCGGGAGCGATGGTCAATAAAATCTTTGAAGGCGGATTTGACTGCCTCATCGGAATGGATTTTTTTTCCTAAGTTATCCAAATTTCGGAAAAAGTGGTAATCTGTTGGAGCAAGGTCCGGGGAGTATGGCTGGTGTCGGAGACATTCCAATCGCAGCTCCTCTAATTTAGCGACCGTTTTTGTGCAGTGTGTGGTCTAGCGTTGTCCTGAAGCAGCAGTGGGCTGGCTGGCCAGTCTCGGTTGTTTAACTGCTAACTTTTCCATCATGGTTTGCAATTGTTAATTATACAGATCTGTTGTAATCGTCTGGCCAGATCTTAGGAAGCTATAGTGGATGACACCAGCACTGGTCCACCAGACACTCACCAGTACCTTTTTCTGAGTCAACTTTCGCTTAGGGCAGGA
>WYDE02236264.1:0-14437 GCA_009867175.2 Adela reaumurella
CAAAGGGGCCACATAGAAGGAACAATAAACCGCCGACAGGCAATAAGAAACAGTCCTCGAGGTCAAGTTTATGTGGCCAGCTTTCTCTTTTTGGAGCAATCCTAATGCAATCCTAATAATCCAAATCCTAATAATCAAATAATCCTCGCTGGATGGTGCAGAAGTTTGAAGTTTGTAACAAGGTCGCCTACCGACGGAATTACCCAAGAAAATTTAGTAATGGAAGGTGGGCAATGATGGAATGTGAAATTAATTATATATAAGTGCGTGAAGTGCGGTCAGACTATTTGAAGTGATTTTTTAGTATGTGATTCGGTGTTAATGTTAAAAAAAAAATTAGTGAAGCCCATTGCATTTCTTTGTAACCCCCAAATAAAACTCAATGCTCTTGGGCGTCGTCTATATCAAGTCACGTTTCATTCATTCATTCTCTCTAATCCATAAATAAAAAAAGATACAATTATTAAAACAGTGTAAATAAACTATTGTGAATTCGATTTAAAGTGAAGTTTTGATGTTCATCGGCTGCAAAAATAGAAGGTCCACTATACTACAAGGAGACCAGCCAGTCAGACGTAAAACATTATCTATCCAGAAGGGGACACAAAGGGACCACCTAGGAGGAACAATAAATCTCTGAAAGGCAATAAGACATAGTGAAAACACGTCGCTTGACTTTGGACGACTACGATAGATCCATCAGTTACAGCATATTTCAATACGAACGCCAAACATAACATATTTACGCAACGACCACCGCCGTTACTCAAGAAAAATAACTAATCACCAGCCTACAAGTTTCATCGTTGGACACCGAAAGAGTCATATTCAAGCGATTTCTAAAAAAGAATACATGAAAAGAAGAAGAAGAAGAAAGAAGAGAGACTTTAGCATCGCAGTAACGCTCATTCCAAAATATCCCAGTATCCCGTCTTTCCACATACTCCTATATTGGCTTCAGGCTGAAACATAAGCCGGTCGATGATAGCTTTCCGTGTCAGTTATAATAGAAGTAAAAAATAAAAAAAAAATAATAAAGCAGGAAATCTGTGACTATGTCTGCTCCGTCGCGAAAATATGTTCGCTTATATATAACTCGAGAACGACCCAATGAATTCATATGGGGATTTCGCTGAAGTATTCTCTAACAAGTTAGGATGGTTAGAGGATATTTACCTTAACGGTAGTTTTTCGGGGCTGTTCGGGAGCCCCAATAATGAGCAAATACTGCGCCGCTGGCGACATGTACAAGTATTATATGTACAGGACTGGAAATTAAATGGCAGGTTTTTTTAAATAGCGGGCCAGCGCGCCGTTGTTGCTTTCAGTTCAAGAATACTATAAATCTATGTTACCATAAAACTGCAACCTTATTTCATAGCGTATGTTATTTGTATAATTTCAATAAAACCTGTCACAAAGTAAAATAAACTTCGTGACCGTATGCGTACGTGCGTGATGGATTTGTTCTCAAACAGTTCCGTTATAAGGAAAACCTGGAAGAATATTGTTTCCTCAAGTTATTTCCTTCCTGCTTGCATACTCGTACCACGAGCTCACCACGCATGTCAAGTGTGGAGTTACATAAATGTTAATTTTTTTTTAACTTTTTTGGAAACATAGAATTTATGATGCAGTGTTGTACGATAGTGCCGCGTTCTAAGAGGTGACAGTCTAACATATGCTTCAGTCAGGGTAACTGTAAAAGCGTAAACACTATTAAGTAGTCAAGAAATTGCATGCATTGTCTCAATAACGTTTGTACAAATGAACTTCCACTTGTAACAAGTGGACATGCTACGATCGATGATCGATAATAAAGTCGGGATAGTTACACAATTTATAACTCAAGAACGGCTGGAGCGATTCGCATGATCTTTGATTTGTTTGGTTTGTCTCCGACCCGAATAGCTACTAAAACATGGGAAAAATTCCCAAAAAAATTAATGAACATTTTCTCATACATTTTGAATGGAACGAATGCGATGTTACATATTTATTTTTTATTTTCCGTGGGGTAGGGGTAGGGATAATTGTAGGGGTACGGGTAGCTGTATGCCTACGTGTACATATATGTGCGTTTAAATGTATTTATTACCGTAGAAATTTGGACAGGACAACGTCTGGCGGGTCAGCTTGTTACGCTACAAATGATTCACGTATTATATGTAAGTATTATCCCCGCTAATTGCTGGTGCGCTGGAACCTTGTCAAATTAACGCCGATGTGACGTCAGCTAACACTAAAATATAGTAAGTTATCAAACAAATAAGTTACAACGAATTGGGTGAATTGGGCCTATTTAAAAATATGGAAGAAGAAAATATGAACTTATTGAATATTTATTTAATCTATATTTTCTTTAGCCGCCTTTAGATTTAATGAGCTTGAACTTTGTACTCAATCTTAACTTTTGTTTAATAGCCATTAGGCTGTTGATGATAGGAACAATGTAACAAATAAAAGTTTGAATAATTTTCCAATTTTTATTTACACATACAAAGGAGGGATGTTCATTCCTCCATTTGTTTATATGAAAAACAATAATTTCTTATCCTAGTTCTTCAACTCCACTCATATAATCGAACTCATCGGATCGGAATTGTTTTCTAAGTTTGTTGTCTCCGAGTCACTATCATTTTCGGTGTTGATAATAAATAACTCATCAACTAATCTATCATACATGAGTATGTATGCCCAACAGAGTTGCTACTTGCTAGCGGCACTGACTTTTCAAAATGTCAGTTTAGGGCTGACGTCATGATGGCGGCCATGCGCATTACCAATTTTCGGGGATAACATAAGTGCTGTGGATGAAAATCATGTTACACCCAATCTGTGTGTTAGGCGGCGACACGCGCGTTGAATTATGAGGAACCTCCGGTCTAATTACCAATTCAGTGGCATGGAGTCATGCTTGGCCGTATCTATATTTACGGGACGGGCCAAAGTTGTCGATTTATATCGCTATATTTAAATTAATAATTCAGCAGAGATGTAATCATTGTCATCCGACGTCACAAGCAGACGTAATTAGACGTTACAGAAAACCTTTCAAAAACGTCGTCGTTGGCTCAGTGGTTGCGATATTCGGTATTCGATTACCGAAGTCAAGCACTGCCAGGTATTTGATGGGTGACCGCTTGACCGTTAATGCTGGTAGTCGTTCGGATTCCACGATAAACTGTAGGTCCCTTCCCTCTCCTTACATGGTGGTAGAGTTAAATCCGCCCGGGTTGGTACCATCGCACTGAATGAAGGTCGGTCGAAGCGGCTATGAAACATAGTTCGTTTTTTCCGTCAAGTCACATGACTGATTGAAGAGACTACGCCACGATTTCAACCAATCAGACTGGCCGTTTCGCGTGCGTTAAAGCTTACTATTGGTTGAAACCTCTTCACTCACTCGTGTGTGATATTAAGCCGTTAGACGCTCAGGGCCCTTACCGGCGTCGTCTCACTCGAGTGAGTGAGTGAGAAATGACAGTGACACAGATAGTGAAGGAAGTCCATACATAATCTATGTACTTCACACTCGCACCTCGACCTCGACACGTCGAGTGAGTCTACGCCGGTAACAGCGCAGAACCGGCTGGAATTGAGGGAAGTGCTGACATGGCACCTACCTACATAATTAACCAAGGTGTTTTAGGCTGACATCACCGGTACCAGAAAACTGGTGCATTAGGTGATGTAAATAAAATAAATAAATATAGACTTTTCTGTTTAGCAGAAGGCTTAATGCCGTTAATTGTTTAAGACTTATTGCCGGAGGCAATCTCTTCCGGTCAACCTTTATACACTACAACACATTCGTATTGTTAGTGCATAGGATTCATCACGGTGTTTTCCTTCACCGGGGTGCATTGGAATTTTACACGCATATTTTAACCAAGATTTTAAAATCCGGAAAAATTATGCGTGTACCAGGTATCGAACCCACGACCTTTCGAGTAAGAGACGTGCGCTCACCAACTAGGCTACTCCGCAACCCTTGCGCACTATGTAGCCGATGTAGCCTTCAGTGTCGTTTCCCTTAAAATAAATCCAATTATTTGTTTGTTTTTCCTAAAATAAAAATATATATAAGACGTTCAGTAAGGTGCTTGTATAGAGTTTCATAAATAAGGAAAATGATTTGCTTCGGTCGTTTGTTACTAGTACGTGGAATAATTATGTACCACGTGACGACGCTGCTGGCCAGTTCAATGCTATTGTTTCAGCACTTGGATCCGGATCACTCCGCTCTTTATGAATATTGCTGAGCTTAAGTAAGTACTCGCCGTATTGTAATGTCGGCGCCGTTAACCCTACATACGCGACTTGGGGCCTCTGATGCATCGGTTAAATATAAAACTTCAGTCCTGAACCTTAACATAATATGTAGGCTTCTAATTTTAAAACTTCCGCGTAGGAAGGCATGATGTAAAGGTGGTGCTGAGGAGGCGGCACGGAAGGAGCGCAACGGGTATATAGGAAAGGATTTGGGGACGAACCAGAGGATTTGCGTGGAGGAAAGTGCCTAAATGAAGGTCGGTCTCCGAACTCCGGCCATGTGTCTCTCTCGAGACTAGCCCAGACCGCCATTACCTAATGCGTTACCACACGCAAGAGATTCTAAAAGAAATCAAGCTGTATTTGCTCATCGAAACGAATTGAACTCGCAGGGCCAGTTCGTACTACAATTTTTCTGCATGGGAATCGGATTTCCGTTTCAAATGGTTTAAATAAAATAACACTCTCACTAATTAAGTTAAATATTTATATTTAAGCTATTAAAATGAGCCACAAACTTTAAGGTTTTTGATCTTCCCATATGACTCCCATATTATGTTGTTTAACGACCGCGATAATGTGAGAAGTGTTGACGCCGTACTTGCTCATTGACAGCCATTAGCGCACTAGTTAATTATTCAAACCATGCGTTTTCACTGTTTCTCAAGGTGAAGCAAAAATAAATTGCTATACTCCATTCCACCAGTGTTGAGAGTGAGTCATGTGTGGAAACTTGTGATGGATGACTCACTCTGGTGATGTCTCACTCAACACTGGTGGAATGGAGTATAGCCGGCTTAGGAGGTGCTATAAACCTTGCCGGTCCGCGCTGTGGCCCCATCGTCGTTCTTGGTAAAAAAAAACTCATTTGTTTATTTTATTAAAGGCGCGTGTACTTAATTTTTTTGGTCATATCTCGGTAGCCACCAGCTATACCCATTATGTTTGCTTTCAAAATCATCCTTTAGGGTGCAGTCGGTAAGAAATGGCTCGTCGAGACCTGCCATGTCATAATTACGCCATGCTCGAATAATAATGGCGGGACGGGTCTATGTACGTTCGCACTTGTTAGTTTTTATGGCTCCACAGAATGTACATGGACTAACTTTTTCCCTTATACATTTATCACTGTCTTAATATAAATTTCATGAGCAGCAATTTCGAATTCAAGGTAAAAATGTCTTACGTGGCCAAGCAAGGGTTAAAATTATTATAACCGAATTATAAATGCTTTATCGTGTGGCCATTTCAGAAATATATGGCAACATTCACGCTTTCTCGTAATCTGAAAATCTGGCCGACCGCCGACCTACACGAGTCAATGACCTCGCTTTGTCGAGTCAGCAGTTGAGGATTTAATTTTTATATACTTATTTTTAAAAGAATTCATTGCTTCAGAATATTCAACTAAGATTTGAAACTGCCGCGTATCGCGTAGGAGATTTTACATAAATATAAGGGACTTTTCAGGGGAACTTTATTCACCGTAATTTATACGAGTTCGCAATGAGTTTTGAAGGAATTGAAGGTATCTGTGACGAATTCTAAAATACTTTTTATATGTCTATTAAACATTACATAGTATTACTATCTAAATTTTTCCTGTGATATCAACGATGTTTACATTATTTTCGTTTTTCCTGCGGATCCGCCCGCGGTATATCACCCATTAGCGTCACTCCCCGACCCCGTTCCCTGCTCTCCTCGTCCCAGCTACTCCTACGCCCCAATTACTCTACCCCTACCCCTACTCCTAACATTACCCCTACACTTACACCTAAAGCTATTACGGAAGGGACAATTTCCGTACCATACCCCACCCTACCTGCGGTAAATCTAATACTGCTGAATTTAATTATAAACAGTAGTCTGAAAACAAAAATGTCGTGAATACAAAATGACATGCCATGTTAAACCCCCTAAGGGGATGAATTTCCGAAAATCCCTAATACAACTCACTTGTATTTATAAAAAAAGCCTAAACACCAATAATTATCGTATCTCTAATTGAAAAAAAAAACATTAACTACCAAACACAATTTCATCCCCTATTTTAACCTTCTTACGGGAATGAATTTTAAAAAATAATTTATCTGTGCTCACCTACGTCACAAAAGGAGCTCCAGCCCAAAATTTAATGATTCAAGACCCAGCAGTTTAGGCTGTGCGTTGTCTGTGCGTGAATGACTTTTAGTATTTTATTAAGTAGGTGGAGAACCTCGAGGAAACATGTGAACTGTCAATATGAATATGTTGTAGTGTATAAAGGTTGACTGGAAGTTACTGTCTCTGGTATAAAGTCTGCCTTGAAAAGTACCCTGCACTGCAGCATTTCATACACAGTGTGGGAGAGTCTCGTGGTTGGCCTGCAGCCAGCTAAATAAAGAGCAATTTGGTGACCTTCAGTGTCATGGTAGGGATGCAGCGGATTCCATCGTATATGGGTGTAACTCGTAATGAAAATGCCGACAAACTTACGTAGCGAGATGTGACAAGTGACAAACGGACCTGTAAAACTTTCTTTGCTGATTTTCTACCAATAAATAAACACGCGTTTAGAAAAAAATAGTTGAAAACCGTGCCAACCTAGTTTGGAAACTCTGTTCTGTCGATGGAACACCTCGTGACCATTTTTAGACTTGGTTCTGAAATTCGACTAAACTAAAATACATTTTAAGTCGCCCAATTGTACCATATGTGACAAAACAGAAGACCAATTTCATATTTTGAAATTATATGATTGTGTGAGTCCTGGGAATAAAGTTCTCATAGAAGAATTAATTCAAAAACTAATCTTATTCGATGTCAAAATGCAAAATAATTTTGTGGTTAGGCCTGCGAGAGGTACAGGCCGATGGTAACAAATTTTTCCAACCTAAGTTTTAAGTCGTTGATCTCAACGATATGTGGTTACAAGACGGGTCTTCATGCCATCGTTATCTCGCGTTTCGGAGGCGTCAACTATCCACCGATGTAATGTGATTTACCCTTAGAGTAATATTATTACTCTAAGGATTTACAACAATTAGAATTTCTCTTGTTAAATCACGAGTCTAAAATTGATGCCGTAAAAAGTCCATTTCTGATCGTCATCGACCAATGCTATCGATGATATTGAACCCAATTAAATTTAAATTTCCAGGGTTATTTTTTGGAAAATCCTTACAAGTCGTAATAAATGTGACCACTGATTGTATGGGCGACTACGGAAAACTTACTCGTCCAGTGGATCAATCAGTGTTTAAATAGATTTTATTGATTAATGAGTTATAGCGACGGAGCAACACCTCGTCGCGTCGGTGCGGCTGCGGCTCGATGGAGGGCGGCTATGCGGCTGCGGGCTGCGGTAATACCGCTTGCGGTTGCAGTGACACCATTAATGTGTCATGCATGTTGCGTTGCGACATAATATCGATTTTAAATACGATTCTTCCACCCATTATGCATGTGAGCGGTTGCTCTATTGTTTTATATGTGGTTTTTACGTTATTTGTGTCACCTAAGCACAGCACGAGTACCTATATACTCGACTTCAATTTAAATATGGTCATTTAACAAGAAGTAAGCAGTTAGCATAGTTTTAGAATAGGTACATGCATTTGATTTGACCATACATTTGATTACCATTGTATTTGTGATTATATAAATACATGCACAGTGTCACGTTGTTTCTCAGTGGCGTAGGCAGATACAACGGACCTCACATGCCACGATCCTGACACACCTCTGCCGCCTCCTGTACCCTCATAATGTTCTTCATAATGTTAATGCTCGTCGGCAGTGGCGTGCCGTGGACGTTGAGAAAGAGCAACGCTACACTGAACATTTAGAAAAAATCAAAGTACCTACCTATACCTGAAAAACAACATAGCGCCGTAATCTCGAGTCATCCATCTCCAGTCGTCTCGAGTCATCTCGAGTTCGACTCATCTCGAGTCGTGTCGGGTCATTTCTAGTTATCCTGAGTTATCTCTAGTCTTCTCGAGTTATACCGAATCGACACTTAGTCATCTCCTCGAGTCGTTTCTAGTGATCTCGATTCTTCTTGAGAAATCTAGAGTCATCTCGAGTCGTCTAAAGTAATCTCGAGTCGTATTGATCGAGTCTCGATTCATCTTGAGTCGTTCCGAATAATCTCGAGTCGTCTCGAGTTATCTCGGGTTATCTAGAATCGTCTCGAGTCAGTTCGATTAGCCTCGAGTCATCTCGATGTATCTTGAGTCATATCAAAATATCTTGAGTCACCTAGTGTCATCTCACCCTAATCCTTATTTATACATACATACATATCACTCACTCTAAATCCCGAGAATCGGGGTAAGCAGAGCAGTCGGTGTTGTGCTGCAAGAACTCCGGTAAATAAAAGCACAACACCGACCACCACATTTCGCAAGATGCACGGACAAGACATCAAGCAGCATGTAAGGCACGAACACCCACCTACTGCAAGACTTGGTAGAAGTACCGTGCCAAGGTAAAGGTGGCGAGCCTGTCGCCCTTTAGCACGGCATCTTGTCCTTATACCTTAGTTGCCTTTTACGACATGCATGGGAAGAGATGCAGTGGGGTCATTATTTTAAGTGCCAGCTCCACATGGCACTATATCTTTATTTATATATATATTTTTTTATTGAAACTGACACGGTTTGGCTACATCACCTACAACGTCGTAAATTAGGGTAAATTAGGTGCAATGTCAGTGCTTCCCCCTTTGTTAATTATATTCGTTAATTAATTCACGTTAATCATTTACTCGTTACTCTTTATGTAATTTTCGTTGCGTAGCATGCAGACAAATTGGCTTTGCCGAGATTATTCAACCAATTTGCTGTACTGAGGTTTTTTCTATTTTCTTTACCACGCCCATACAAGGTTCACTTAAAAACAGTGTTAAAAAAGGGTTAAATCTGGCTCCAAAAGCGCTAAGTTAGCAGCAGTGGTAACAACGAACACAATCGCGAAGCCCGCCTTTTCTTTAACTGTATGGTTTACATACGTGTGTATACATGCACTGATTTATCTTATATATCATAGTGCTCCGATTTTGTGTCGATGTATATATATAATAGATATAAGAGAAAATCACGGATGGTACTGGCTTCTGCCGCGGCGAATTGGCGGCGCCACTGCCGCGCGTTCATTGCGTCAAGAAACGGACTGTGTTGCTTACTCTCGTCTCGTCTCTTGCGAAATGCGCGTAAATTTAAAAAAGTTTATATATATACGCTTTCACGCATAGGCAAGCCAGGTTTTCGTGCTTCTAGGGTACATCCCTATGATGTCAGATTGATCAGGTGTGTCAGATTGGCCGAGCGGGCAAGAGCACGCCTCTCAAGCGGAAGGCGCGGGCTCGAAATCCACTGGGAGCACAATATTTATTTTAGAATTTGTGCTAAATGGTCGCTGACACTTCGGTGAAGGAAAACATCGTGAGGAAACTAGGTTGGTCACCGTGGAAGTGTATGACTAAAATCCTCTAATATCATGTAAATGAGAGAGGCCTGTATCCAGCAGTGGGGCGAATAAAATTGCTGCAAAAGGAACGGTACATCAGCCACTGTCAGTCGTCTTGTCCCTTTTTGAGCACATGCCCGATCTGTTACCCGATGTAGGTACGTACCTACGTGCGTCTAGGGCGGGCGACCCTCCCGACTCTTCCACTCACATTCGACCAAAAAATGTCTTTCATTAATCTTCTATCATCCATTCTTCCAACATGACCGAACCACCACAGTATCCCTTTCTCAATCCTTGTCAGTATGCCACTGTAATTGTGATTATGGGGAATATTCGAGCTTGTAAGTTACATTCTATGTTTTATCCACCATGGAGTTTGTGGTCTTCCAAGCCGATTGGTCACCATTGGATTGGAGTGTATCACTAAATCCTCTCATTTAATATAAATGAGATAGGCCTGTACCCAGCTGTGTGGCCAGTAAAATGCAAGGAAGAAAGGAAATGAGTTTTAGAGACAATTTCCTCTGTACGAGCGAGTAAACCATTCAAATAAATTAAACAATAGGTCTTACATTCTTATAAAGTATGTAAGGTAGTATCAATAATAATAAGACGCTAGACAGAAGAAAGCATAAAGCAAAAAGTAAATTGTGCCAGATTCAGAGTCGGCATCGTCAGGCCTTGTTGGCGGTGGGCGGATTTTGTTCGATTTTGACACAGACTGCTGTGCTGGGCGGGCGGGAGAGGGGGCCGGGAGGTGGTAGATAAAGTGGTATGTAGAAGCCAATGAGTTGGAAATTAGATTAGATGTGCCTTACCAGCCGCAGATGTACGCGCGATTGTCGCCGTTTTATGCACACATTGAATGAGTTTAATCCGCCGCACGCCCTTCCGGCAGTCGCTGCTTGTCTTGTATATCCTCTATTATGTCTCTGCATATAACCTATATATCCTATAAGTATACTTGTTGCAATTATGCTACACATACTATGCTAAAAATGCTTCACGTAGTTACGACACGAATACGTATACGTATTTTTCAGTGTGATGCAAGTCTCCGAAAAGTCGCCTCATAGATATTTTTTTTTTAAATAATATTATAGTACGCATACGATTTGAGTGCATTCGAGCGTTCGAGATTTCTGTCTAAAAGATGAAAAAAATGTAAAATTGAAACAGAAATGAAAAGAATTCGAGTGAGAAATAAACTCTCGTGAATCGTATGAATAACAAACACCCCTGTGTCGCCTGCTGATGCGGTCGCCTCTCTCTCTGCATCATAGCACGCCATGGGCCATGTCTCTATATGTGCGTACTGTGAATGAAATTCGTCTTAGACGTGTATTCGTCTACGATGTGTCCGGTGTGTCTAGATGGCGACTAGCGCATTTTGTGGTAGATAAGGCACTTCCAGTATAGTTTCCAATTCAGTGGTAGAAGCGGTCGAAGCTTTTTTTTATTGCTGCCGCACTGGGTGGCTGTGCTCGAGGTTTTCACCTCTTTTATGAAGTTTGTGGAATGTCATAGAAAACTAAAATTTTACCAGCTAGTTGGTGCAACCAATTCTTACTTTTATTGTCGGACTGTTTAACCGACTTCATTACGACTTTATAACCGGTTTAATTCAGCGACAAATTGTGAAAAATATATACCTAAGAGAGTAAGAAACCTACATACATACATACACACATCACTCACGCCGAATCCCGACAATCGGGGTAAGCAAAGCAATCGGTGTTGAGCTGCAATAACTCCGGTAAATTACAGCACAACACCGACCACAACATTTCGCAAGTTATTCGGACAAGATATCAAGCATCATGTAAGGCACGAAGACCCACCTACTGAATGAATGGGTAGAAGTATCGTGCCAAGGTAAGAGGTGGCGAGCCTGTCGCCCTTTAGCATAAGGAATACAATTTATATTCAAGTTACCTGCCTAGTGAAGCTGCACTAGCATGGCACGAGAGGAATTGATGATTTCTTCCTGTGCCAATGTGAACCCACAGTTCATAAAGTTGTGGCAATTGCGACACACATGCACTGCGAGAACTGCAGTGCATGTGTAACTGCACGGCATCTTGTCCTTATGCCTTAGTCGCCTTTTACAACATGCATGGGAAGATGGGTCATTCTTTTAAGTACCGGCCCCACACGGTACGTTATATTCCACACATAATGGAATCGATAGGCCTTTCAAACGAATAAAAAATTTCTATGATATCTCACACACAATTTGTTTGATTTAAATGTAAACATAGGAAGCGCTTTTTAGGTGCATTCATACAAACCATCACGCCTCTTTCCCGGAGGGGTAGGCAGAGAAAACTGAGCGCCATTTGACACGTTTCTGACATATATCCTTTACTTCATCCGCCGCCACACATCGCTAAATACATGCGCACCGACTACGGGTGCTGCGAACTTTTCCTTTCCGTAAATGGCTACCTATTTGGTTATGGTATGTTCACCTAGGGTGGACCCGTGCGACCTTTCCTTACGCATACATATTTGTTTAGTCATTTCCTCGCCATCCCTTCTCTCCATGTGCCCAAACCATTTAAGCATACCTTTATCTGTCCTTATCATTCTTTCTTCTTTCTTTTGCAGCCATTTTATTCGCCCCAATGCTGGGTAGAGGCCTCTGTTATTTAGATGATATGAGAGGACTTTAGTCATACACTTCCATGGTGACCAACCGAATTGGAAGTGGGTTTCCTCACGATGTTCTCCTTCGCCGGAGTGTCATCGCCCATTTAGCACAAATTCTAAAGTGAATATTGTGCTCCCAGTGGGTATCGAACCCGCACCTCCCGCTTGAGAGGTGTGCTCTTGCCCGCTCGGCCAATCTGACACTCCCCAAATCCCCCATAGATTATTACAATCAGGGAGAAAATGAATGTTGTTCAGCATCCGATAGTTTACGCACCAAGAATATCTTGGCACGCCAGTTGACAGGTGACAGTGACAGAGCATTAGCCCCGATTCCGGTCACTATAAACAATCCATCGACATTTACAGGTTCACAATATCATTTATAAATTACTCCGCCTACGTGATTTACTGTCGGCAGTAAAAATGAGTAAATAATCATAAATTTACTATCCCATAAAAGTATATCGCTTCTAAGCATATAAATATAAATGGGCATTTAGAATGATAGTGATAGAGTAAGGGTTCAACTCGTGTAAGAGTAATAGTAAAAATTTAATACATATGAACCCTTTAAACTATTTGGTTGCATTTAATGTAGCTGGGTTTATGAGTGAGTGTTTTTTTTGTTAATTGGATTTGGCGGTAATATTTCTTCATTAATTGAGTGTCAGATTGGCCGAGCGGGCAAGAGCACGCCTCTTAAGCGGGAGGTGTGGTTTCGATACCCACTGGGAACACAATATTTATAACTTTAGAATTTGTGTTAAATGTCCGCTGACACACCGGTAAAGGAAAACATCGCGAGGAAACCCACTTCCAAGCCTATTGGTCAGTGTATAACTAAAATTCTCTCATATCATGTAAAATGAGAGAGGCCTGTACCCAGCAGTGGGGTGAAATAAAATGGCTGCAAAAAAAAATGTAGAGTTCGAGTCACGTTTTTTCTGGATATTTAGATCTCGGTTAAAATTTGCGTGCAAAATTACAATGTACCCCGGTGAAGGAAAACACCGTGAGGAAAGCTATACTAACGATACAAATGTCTTTAATGCATAAAGTTTGACTGGAAGTGCTTGCATCTAAGAAGAAAGGTATATATTTATTTACTAATGCTATCATTTATTTATATAATATTTTTTATTGTAATATTAATAGTCGTGAAAATCAATTTATTTTACCCTCTGGTAACCCCTGGCACTTGTACAGAATTTAAGATGAGATTCTGATGGCTTTTGTCAAGCCAGTTTAATCTCCCACTGGCGGCTACATCCCAACAGTACCACCAGTTTCCTCCAGCACCTACTAACAACACCTGCCACCAGCATCTTCCACTGGCACCACCTGCACCTATCACGAGCACCTCCCACAATTACCTACTACCGGCACCTCCACCAGCGCTTACCTTCAGCACCTATCATCGGCACCTTCCACCATAATGCCGTGTTAGGCGCCTGTGGTAGGTTCCTATGGTAGGTGCTGCTGGAAAGTTTCTTTGGTACATGCTGACGGTAGGCGCTGGTGCAGTGTTGGAGCCAATTAATGTGTAACTTTGAATTTACCGTAGGGACGTTAGTGTTTTGTGGAAGAGCATGGAAAATGATTGCCTCTCTATGGGTGCCGGTGGAGTACTCCAAGATTTTCAAGTGTTCGTCACGACTTTGAGTCGGTATGAGTCGTGCTCCAAGGAACTCCTTATGAGCGATCCTCAAATAAATGAACAATTCGAAAAAGAATATGTATCGTTATGTATATATTGTTAATTTATAGAAGATTCGGAGCGCAGTGACGCGTCTTCTATATATTAACACCACTTTTTTTTTTTTGTAGACCACATGAAATAATTCGAAAAATGTCAGAAATGCTCTTTCAAAGCTTACTGTGGCGGCTCAGTAAACTTGTAAGTTTCCTGAAATCTCTTAGTAAACATGTAAATGCAAAAGCTGTTTGAAATTTTCCCGGATACTACAAGTTTGTCGCCAACGACTGAATCGTAAAAAATCTAACACAATTGAAAAATCCCGAGCAGACTCTAGTGTCCGATGCTAGCACG
>WYDE02236375.1:0-14435 GCA_009867175.2 Adela reaumurella
TAAACTCTTTATCGTGTAGTTTTTCCGTAGAGAATTTGCTTTTCGAGAAATTTAAGGAAAACTGGAAAAAAGTAACATAACGCGCTACCGCCGCGCACGATAGCCTTGTTTTTATTGGTCAGTGAGCGCGACATGGTGGTATTTGGTTGCTAGGTGGCTACGGACCATTAATAACTATATGTGCAACGTTGGAATAGTTATTCACGATAAGAATAAATTACATACATAGCGTCACACCTGCTTCCAGTGGGGTAGCCATAGACAACGGATCTCCACGTGCCGACACGCCTCTGTCGCTTCTTGCACTCTCATAATATTCTTCATACATGCTCGTCGGTTATGGGTACTGCACACTTGCCCCTTTTTGAGAAACTGATCGACCTGTTGTAGGTACGTGCGTCTAGGGTGACCCTTCCCGACTCTTCCGCTCACATTCGCTCCAAAAATGTATTTCGTCGGTCTTCTATCATCATTCTTCGAACATAACCGAACCACCGAAGCTTCCTTTCTCAATCCTTGTCACTATATCTTCTTTCAGACCACAACGCCCTCGCACTTCACAATTACTTAATCTGTCTTTCATAAATTAGGTACACATAAAATATTAATTTTATTTATGGTGTTTTGGAAAACACCTTGTATTTTATGACATAATGTTCTTACCTATAAAAATTATCCTCACACTACTTTTTAATAAGTTAAGAATGCACGTGCTTTAAAAATTTTTACCTACTTATAGAAAAGGAGAAAATATTCTAGTTCTATACGAAAATGTTGTTTAAGGAAATTATTTGTATTCTGGCATACGAGTTAGTCTAAATTACCAGTGTATAAATTAATTCTGGATGCACTGTATGGGGGAAAAAATTAAAATTTTAGTAAATATTAGGTAGCACTAGTCTTGTGGCTCATGTACATACATATCAACACGCCTTTTCCCCAGAGGGGTAGGCAGAGACAATTGAGCGCTATTTAACACGTTCCTGCCATACATTCTTGACTTCATACATCGCTTCATGTATGAACGGGTGCCGCTTAAGTAAATGGCGAGGTAAATGGTAACCTATTTGGTCATGATATGTTCGCCTAGGGCGGTCCGGTTCGACCCTTCCATCCACATTCGCTTCATATGTTGGCCATTCTCAGAAATAGTATAATATTGTAAAAACAAAATCAAGACAAAAAAAAGTTTTTCTTTAAGTTATAACTTATAATTAAGTCAAAAAATAACTATTACGACAAATAAGCATTATTAAAACATAGATTTTTGTAATCACTGTTTCATTAATGCAAATTACCCCTAACATAATTTTCCGAAAAAATCAACAAAAAAGATAAATCGATGTTTCGCTTTTAGGTAGGAAAGAATAGAATAATGTTATATTATTTTTATGATTTTTCAGTATTTCTAATATAAATCAAATTTGTCCCATTTATTTATAAGTGAATCGCATCATTTAATTAATTCACGTAAAAAATATCATCATTTTCTCTTACTACGAGAACGTCTGTACGACCCAACTTCCAATTCACCCACATTCGAACTATTTACTTTAAACAGTGGTCTCTCCGAGCGTTCACTTTCAGCCCAATGTTTGTGCGCCGATTATCGCCTACTTACGCCGTAGATTCTTCGTTTATCGTCGGCCGTTTTAGTCATTACGGCGAGAATGCGTCATTATCGGTGCCGGCGGACGTTTCTTTGGTACGTCGTCGGCGTCGGAAAGGGGGCACTTTCTCGAGTCACTGAGCCACTGAACCACCCGGCCGATGGGAACGATAAAGTCAACTAGCGAGTCTCCATAGATAGAAAAGACACTGCGCCTACTTAAGCAGGTATAGATAGGTAAACTAGGTACGTAGCTTAGGTGGTTACTACGTAATAAAAATCTACAGATCCTTCACTACGCACAAATATCAAAGGCATTTAAAATGTAATTTAAAAATAAAGCACACGTTAAAACATATACGCATACATACATACATTTATTGATGGCGCTGTTATCAATGCCGCATAGGATCACATTGTTAATAGAAATTCATTCTTTATCGTACTGACGATAAATTGAACGGAGCGCATACTGACCTCGCGCGTAAGGGACCCGCCACCGCCTACAGTTTTTATCCGCCCGCCTCCTAAGATGGCTCAAACTGTAACCTTATTCAATCCCGAGATTCGCATTTTTTCCGTTTCTTGCGATATAGCGAATATGGCGCGATAATAGCGAGCTAAAAAAAAAGTTATAGGAAATTATCGATCGAAGTCTTTTTTTTGGGAAATCTAGTTAATTATCGATTTTGGGAACTCAAATTGCACTTTGAAACCCTCCGAGAGACGAAAATTTTGACATATGGCTCATCTGCGTACATCTCATATCTGCGAAACTATGGGAAAATGCCATAATTTCATAAATCGGGACACTATACTCGATCACGAAGACATAAACATTTTCAATCATAAAGTATTTACAGAAGGTAAAAATCATAAAATATTTACAGAAGGGTTTTGGAAATACCCTCCAATGAGGTGCCAAACATTTAGTTAGGTCATTGGGTCAACCGATCCCTTAGATCTATTATGTATAACGATCAGTCAGTCAGTACGGATTTTTTTAACAAACAGCTATAACCGCTATATTTATAGTACGTAACTCATCCCAAATGTATGCGAATAAATCCTAAGTTGAATTCCCAAGTTTAATGCGGCGAGCGTTTTAGGCACCCCACGAGGTGACAAGGAAAAATATAAAAGTTTGTTCGAAATATTTCATGGTGTTTAGTTTTTAATTAGGTAGGTACTAGAATTATAATATATTTATGTAATTTGTGCATATCAATAAAATAAATATTTCTGAGATAAACAAAGGAAACCAATAAGATAAGGTTTTCTTCCTGAATAAACCAATAACCTAACTTATATTCTCTTCTGTGTTAGTAGAAGTCAGCCGATCGCGATTCTAAATCTCTATATCTTCTATTACAAGTTAATCGCGTTTGGGAAATGCTGTAAGTGGATCAACTCATTTGCTCATTATGGACATTCACTAGACCAGCTGGTTTGCAGGAAATGCAGCGCGGAGTAATGGCTAGTTTAGTTTTACTAATTCGTTCTATATCTGAGCATTCTATGTTATGTTTAGTGTTGGGTAAGCGGTGAATTATGTGAAATAGTAAAAAAAGTATCTACTAATTTCAAATATTTCATAACTTTTAAATTTTCTCTCCGAGGGACTCAGCTGCATGCTCCATGGATCAACTCGTATTGTTTGTCAGCCAATATTTTTGTGCCGCAGTTCATCCATCGAAATTGATTACTAATTCTATGGGTTCATTGAACTTTTTTATTCCAAAAGGCAACCCTTCTGAGTTCTAAGTCTCCGTCTGGTGATGCTTCCAAAGGGTCTATTCTGGCGAATCCGAACATATGTTTTCAGCGCTGAGTGCGCTATTTTTTTCTCTCTCTGACACGGTGTCAGAAAGAGAACAAAGCTCTCTCAGTGCTGAAAACCTAAGAACGGAATTCTCAGAATTTAGGCCCTGAGCTTTTTTAAGTGTGAGTGTTGGATTATCCTTCCAAACAATATTTTCGTTAAATTTCCTCAGCCTTCAGTAGTATAGATATTAAATGCCAATTACCTAAGATTAATTTGAAGTCGGTACCTCCCCTGACCACTAAACAGGTCACTCCGATACTCCGTCACATTCTGATATTTGTAAATTATCTATAAAATCATCAATATCACCAACCCGTGGCTGTGATCGTCTAACGCATTCAGAAAGCTGTATACATTGTATCAAGTCTAGAATCTAAGAGGCAGGAAAGACTTGATTTATAAATAAGTACTGCGAGGTTTCTGTTATACTTACATTGATTTAACAGGCAATGAAAAAGTGCTTAATAAACTTAATTACAGATGCGTGTACATTAATTTTCACTCACTAAGAACATTAAAGAAACCTCGTTTCAAGGTCACCGCAATCAAGGACATCCGGTCAAGTTAGAGAGGTTGACATTATACCAACTTACTAGGTAGTGATAGAAAAGGAAATGTTTAGACAGATTAAAAGACCACATAGACTCGTGGAATCTAAAAAGAAAGACATTAAACGAAACAAAATAGCCTAATGACGGTCCCTCCGCGAGATAACTGCCTCCGACTAATTATAACCCACGCTCTAGACCTGGCTAATGGTATAATTCCCGGGAGAAATATTGTGCGGAAGCAGAACGTTGGAATAATTTGCACTTTTGCTGTCAAGTATGAGAAGTGGCAATTTGTAATCACTCATGCCTAGGGCTTGTAGGTCCCGGCACTTTCTATTGTTTTTATTCGTCTTAGAGAAAAAAGTGAAAGGAATATTTTTTGTTGTACGCAACAACATCTCACATACTCGTATGTGTTGGTATATATAAGTATAGGCCACACTCACTCACTGACTTATAATGAACGGCTTAAATCGATGAACCAGAAACGACTGTCATTTCTCCAATTGATGAAAGCCATGCTGCATCGTCATAGGACCACTTCGACGTTGCTAAGGCTTTCACGCTCTCGCTTGCCTCCTGAGCGAATGAGAAACTAGGCTATCTCGAAGGTCACCCTACGAATGGTGATGTATTTCGTATTTTAGCTCGATATTCTCATCGGGAGGCAAGTGAGAATGAGAAAACGATAGCAACGTTCGGAGCGGCTCTAAGCGTACATAGTTCAAATGAGGTTCAAACAGTCTACACTAAATTAATGAACGAAATAGAAATACAATTATTACATCACTCTGTTATATCATCAATTATTTTAAGTCGATGTAGGATGAGGTAAGTTAGGGTAGTTTTATAATAAATTGAATTTAATAATTCTAAATAAAAATGTATTTAGACTGTTTTAAGTGTAGACGCTTTAAGCCGCACTCGGAGCGTCACAGTGGTCCTTTGAAGATTTTTTTATTTTTGTTTATGGGATACAGCATGGCTTGAGGGGATTCGATGCTGACTGAACAAAAACATTTTTTTTTAGAATAATTTGTTCTTATAACGCAGGCACTGAATAAGTAGTGATTTCTCCAATCCCCCCTCTCCCAAATAGGAAAAGCAGAACAAAATGTCATTTAATTGATTCTTCAATATCTTTTTGGCGTAGTACGATATCATAACAAATAGAAAATAAATTTTCTTCGCATCAATACTAAACGTAAAATAAAACTTAAATACATTAGGATTTTCGGGGAAAGGTATTTCTATCATTCTTTAATATCTAAGTAAGTAAGTAATAGGTATAACGACTTGGTTTAGAATGGGTGGTCATGAAATCTTAGAATTTATTCAAATAAATATCTGCTTAAAGTTAGGCAAATTACTAGTTACTTACTTAATTAGTATTTTATAAACCACCATTTAAGTCTTTCACTTCACTATCCCTAACAAACCAACAAGCAAACTTTCCCTAACACAAACCGATTTACTATCCGCTTCTCTTAACTAATCTATAATTTGCTAACGTACTAGGTACACGTTTGTCTATCTGCCCGCCCAGATTGCCCCACAAGGCGAGACTTCCACGACGTCTGTCCAGCCAGACGAGAAGGCGAAGGCCCATTTTACACAGGTGTTCCGGCAATATAATATAGGCAATCTTGTAAGATTGAGTAGTGTTTTAAAAATCACTTGATAAAGCCTAACAAACTGAGGCAGCTATTTCGGTTTAAAAAAAATGGATCCGTGTTACTTTAATATAGCGCAATTAACTGAAAGAGAAACACAAGGGAATAGTCTAATTCACCATTTATTTTTTTTATTTTTTACATACAAACAACTCTTCATAACTTAACTAACTTGGTAAAAGTTTTATTGTTATGCGATAAGAATTGACGTAGTTAGATCAATTTAAAGCGAAACAATATACAGCTCTGGAATAAATGATAGCTTCCAGGCGACCAAGCCGCTGCGCATCAAACGAGCAAGGCCCCGCCCCCTTCTGAAGCAGCGTGACGTCCACAGACCTCTCTTTATTTCGTGTTGAGGTCATACCGCTGCGACCGTGTCCGACTCGGCGCGGCGGGCGTTTTCAGCGCATTAATTTTACTTAAAACTTTGATTGTAAATATTTCTGTAAATGTCGGTGTTTCTCAACGATACAAAAAGTTGTATGTATGCAAAAATACTCTTCAATATAAATAAATTTGAGTGGAATAGTGTATTATGGATTCATACCTAATTTTAATTTGTTATAGATTCCTGCTAAAGTCTCAAATACACGATAAAATGAGTTTATTATTGAATCACTCTTTATATATATATATAATGAATATATTCTCGCATCACTTTTTACATATATAATGAGTATATTCTTGCAAGTATCTAATGCACGTTAAAATTAGTATATCTATTATCGGATCACTGAAAACTTTAAGATTCTCGTTCTATGGCTAAGTTTACAAAGGCCTTCGGGGCGTTTCTTCCCACCCCACATGATATGGGAATTTTCAAGCATAAATACTTAAAATTCCCCTGAATTTTTGTCATTCTTCAAGCTAACATGACAAACTACAGCTACTAAAACTACGACAAACCACGATTATTCTATAGCAGAATTCGTATAATCTGTCCGAGTGTTATGGGCTCGATAACCCGTGACACCTATTCAATGAAACAAATGAATTTGTTGAAAATATTATGTTAAAAACATACCTACTTTTGAATTGGGTGATTTTGCCTAATGTAAAATGGACTTAATTTCTCGTAGCCGCCACAAATGAAATCAGTTTTTAATGAATTGGCTGCGAAGATTTCTATGAGCGGGGTGAGAGTCGTACTGGTTATGAGCTGGTATTCTGCGATCGAGTGGGTTAATAACGAATGAGAAATATTTTTAATTTAAACAAGTACAAGATAAATTTTAATATAATCAGTTACGTTACATTATACATAAGAAAGTAAAATTAAAATAGGTTAAATTATTTTAGTGTAAGTATGCATGTCAATTCTAAATTATTTTATCTATAAATACAATTTTTATACTTTTCAGCGAAATTTACTGGCGATTTTTTTGCGTATAGAATAATTCTACAATGTCGCCACTTTTCCGTTCAACACGTAAAAAAGTGCTTAAAGAGACTATCTTGTAAAAGTAAACATTAATTTAGACGAGCATATAATAAAAATCTGAATTGAGGGTTCTTCTCTTAAAAAAGCAAATTATCATTAACAACGTAAATAAGTACATACTTGAAGGTTGTGAACCAATAAAGACTCAAGTAATAAACTTTATCTTGTACATAAAATCTTAAACTGAAAATTGCTTAATTTTGAATTGGGTTTGTGAAGATCATTTTTAAACTTTTGCTCGTAAATACACATACTTCGGAAAACGGAATCTATTCGATTCCGTAAGAAAATAAGAGAATATTGCACCAAGATTTAGACTACCTCAATTTTATCTCGATAGGTCGCCGCAAGTTGTTGTTGTAACCAGCTCATTCCGCTTGCCGTGACAATTTGCAAGAGTATTGGTGTAACTATCGACTGTATCAGCCACGCAGACTCCCCGCGGAAGCAATAAATAGGCTCAGACATTGTTTACATAGAGTCGTTGTAAGCAAGCCAATTAGGTATCCTGCGGACAATTTAATCAACTCTTAGGATGCTTTCACTGAAGCCTGTGCCATTTTGTATGCTCAAGAAACTCGTTTAACTACTATGCTACTTATGTATGTTACCTGACAGCGTGGATCTTGGAAAATATGCTTTCCAAGAGAGTGTAAGTTACGCATGAAAACGAGCTACATATGTTAAACCTTATACAATATGTTATACATATTTTAAACATGCAAGTTTGCTTTTTAAAACCTACGAATTATTTTATCTGGTTGTGATCCGAAAAAAATATTTTGCTTACAATAAAATACATACCATCACGCCTCTTCCCCGGAGGGGTAGGCAGCAATAAATGTGCGCCTTTTGACACGTTTCTGACATACATCCTTCGCTTCCTCCAACATCACACAACTTGTCAAGCATGCCGGTCGGTTACTTGTGCTGCGAACCTGTCCCTTTCTTAAAAGGTCACCTTGCCTTGTATGTTCGTCTACCATTCCTTTTGGCCTGGTTCAACCATTCCTTCTACATTCGCTTCACATATTTGTTTAATCATTCTCTCACCATACATTCTCTCCATGTCTCTAATCCACCTTCACAACTTTCTGAATCCTTGTCGCTACGTCTTCTTTAAATCCACATTCTTTCCTCTCTTACACATCAATTACGGTACATATTTTTATAAAATTACAATAAATATTATTATTTAGACTTTTTTACGATTCAGTCTTTGGCGATTTACTTAAATCTTTTATATTGTGAAGTAACGCTGCAGTCGATGCATCAGATAAATTAACTTGGAAAAATACAAAGAATAATATCTGTTCAACGTGTTGTCCGAAGTGTTGTTGAACAGGTGCATCGGTGCGTTACTTCACAATATAAAAAATGTAATTAGGTAAGTATTATTTTATATTTCAGTATTCTCCAAGCAATAAAGACATTTTTCTGTTTCATGTAGTACACATATTGTAAAATCTAAGTGCATGCTTAGCACGGAAAAACAAATATAATTTTTTTTTGTAAACTCTCGAAAGTTTAGTTTCTAGTGTCTGCATGCTAAATACGACTGTAGCGACGACGGCATACAGTTCATGATTGACTGAGTTAAGCTAACCTGAGCGCAGTGATCGCGTTAAAAGCCTATATGAAACCATTCATGATTAATGGATTTTCCTGGATTAATTTTATTTTAGACAATTTGATACCAAAATATGATTCTCAATTATCATATTTCTATAATAATTAATTTATGACTTGTGATATTATACTACATTTTGGTATTATAATTAATTAGAATAATTAAGACCATTTGATACAATCTCGTATGATGACTCAATCTCGGACAAGGGCTCAATACACCTGAAATATTTCATTATGTGCAGTTAGAATTTAGAATTATCAAGCTTAAATTAAATTATTGTTAATCAAGCTCTCAAACTGAAGTTTAACACTGTAAGCGGTGTCTATTGTGTAGTTAGTCACAAAGTATTGTCAATAAAACCTTCGAAGTCTCTTGCCGGTTCTTTTTCTGTGGCTTAATTGAACCGGATGTAAAATGTACCATTTTGTCAAATTCAAGTGTAGAGAACCACCACAAAAATGCCGAATAAAGAACTAAGAACTATTTTGCGTATAGGTGTGTGCTTTGCGGCGTTATATGTATGATAGGCCAGTAAGTAGCACGGATTGGCCCAGTTAGTAGCGTTAAGTATGAAGCGTTACTGACTACTAGATACCATGTTAGTCAGCTTCGTGTCACATTGGTCCGTGCCGCTGCATTGTCTTTGCTAGAGATAACATTCTATGTTATAGACTTCAATGGCGCCGCCCAGAGGAAACTACTCCAAGATGGCCTTTTCAATGTTCTTGCTTTTAAATTATTAGAAATTAAAATAATAAATAATATAACTTTTATGCTTAGCGCAAAGCGGACTTACTGCCAGCGGAAAAAGCTGCCAGGCTACCTTTATACATATCGTATTGTTTATGTTTATATCCCAGTATCATTACCAGCTCCGAAGTTTTGGCGAATTAAGCATTTAAATCCTAATGTTATAAAATCCTATCCGGTTTATTGTTATTCAATTTCCAGGAATCGAACCCATGACCTCTAGTCGGAGACATGTCGTTTAATCACCAGGCTACTCCACAACCTTTACATTTTTTATTTCTGATTGTGAAAAAATATTTTATTAAATGGTGTTCCGTCATAAGATTTAAGGAAAATTTTGCAGACGATGACCGAGTGGGGAGTTTTATAAAAAAATAAATAAGATACCCTTATGTAAATGTTTCATATTTTCTGTTAAACTTTTTCTCTCTTCATAAGTAAATTAAACATGCTCTATCTAATAATAACACGTCGATCTACCACAATATTCAAGCTATTCACTCGGATCCAGTTTCAACTACTCGAACCAACCGAGAATGCATCTGAACACAATCGATCGTATCTCACGATCTCCAGGATTAAAGCCTTAAATGAAAGATTCACTTATAAAACTTCAATTACAATTTATAAGGGCATAACTTACCGACTGAGTTGAGCAAATTGCACTAACTCCTCTTAATAGGTACCGCCTAGCTGGGCAGACGATTGTCTAATGTTTTTTTTTAGATGTAAGCAGTAAAGATCCTTTGCCGGCATCAGCAAAACCTAAGGCTTCCTTGTACAGCGAGCTTTGAGCTTTTTTGCGCGTTCTCGGATGCTCTATTTTAGGCCAAAGTGCTAATCGCATGTTCACTTAAACTAGACGTAGCATTGTGAACACAGCTTCATTTAACACATGTCAAATAGTTTCTTTAAATGTTTTTTTTGCCAGTACTAATATATATTAATGTAAATATTAGGTTTACATAGTTTATAATAACACGAATACATAAAAATATTAATAAGAAATGGTTCTTCGCAGTGCAATATATGAATTAGGTTAATTTAATAATAAGGGATAAGGACAAGATGCCGTGCTAAAGGGCGCCAGGCTCGCCAAATCTCACCTTTGCACGGACTTACACCGAGTAATGCAGTAGGTGTGTCTTCGTGCCTTACATGCTGCTTGATAGATATCTTGTCCGAAAACCTTGCGAGACGTGGTGGTTCGTGTTGTACTGTAATTTACCCGAGTTCTTGCAGCACAACACCGGTTGCTTTACTTACCCCTATTGTCGGGATTAACGCGTGAGTGATATGTATGCATGTATGTATGTTAATTCAATAAGTGAATTGTGTTATCTTGCTAAGAGTATAATTCTATATATTATAGGGTTGTAGGTACATTTTATATAATAATGTTATCGTCTAACACCGATGAGTCCATGAGAAGACAATCTGGCAACACTGCACTGGGAGCGCAATACAGTCGTCGGTCGGATCTCGTCGAGTCAACAACTACTCCGTACCAACCTGGTGAATTCCATCCATATTATTAGAATAGATCAAACACAGTGTTCATCTGATTATTTCGTTTCATTCGCAATTAATACCTGAATTGTGTTCGCAATTAAAACTTTAATGTTAACATCTGTTAATTGTTTTTTTTAATAGATATCCATAGATAAAATAAAATATTACAAGTGGTTCTACTGTACATTGATTAAATTTTGTTTAAACTGCTAAAACAGATTTTTATTAGAATAATTCTCTGTCTGTCGGTGGTTTGTTAGTTTTCGTAACAACTATTGAATATAAGACTTTTCAAATTACCGCGGTCGCTAAACAACATTTTCAAAACTTCCGCCTCTTCTCGCGGCGACTTTATCGGATTGTTACGACGATTCGAACAGAGCGTCCTGTTCGCGGGCACGGAAACGTCTGCTCGCTACGATCTCTGCTAGAAACGTCAAACGTAGGAACAATCCGATGAATTCGCCGCGAGAATAGCCGGAAGTTTTCAAAATGTTAACTATTGAATAATTTATTTTGAATCGCGTTTTCTTTGATACGTTAAAAGCACCTGACACTGACGCACGGCATTTGCAGCCCCCGTACGAATGTCTTGGTCTTGTTTACATTTAATTTTACATTTATTACTAAGTAATTTAAGGTACCAACACACGTACGTAATTTCAAGATAAGTTTTCATGCAGCTTGTAAATGCAATCGCGGAATGATTCGGATGCGAAAGGTAATTATCGATAATGGAGAAGTATTTGTGAAAATATGATTGGTATTAGAAATACCTAAGCGTAAATTTCACCTGTTTGAAACTCCTGCACCATCCAGCTAGGAGTTCTCCAAGAAGGGACTGGGCCGAGAAACCAGATGGCGCGTGATCTTGAGACAAATGGTCTGCAGGATGTAAAACGGAGAGAACTTAATCTGCCGGTTTGCAATTCAACCTAGAGCCAATATAGGACAGTTAGATTTAGGAATGAATCATGATGAGGTATGAGCGCCGCTGCGTTGATGTCAAGTACAAGATCGGTCTTCTTGGATTCTCGGTTCGATGGGTAACGCAATGCCTGAATTGTTAATCTGAATCTTCGCTTTGCTCGGTTCAGTGTCTGTGGAATTTTTGGCCTCTTTTCATGTTTTATTGATTGTGTAGAGGAAGCCATTGTGAAAACCCTAATAGAAAAGGCCAACTGCATCTAAACACTCAACAACAAACATACAGTATTCGTTAATGAATACGTCCAACAATAGCATTTCCATACAGAATATGCCATTTAAAACAATTATAATGAAGCTATTACCGTGACTGCCCTGACGAAGCCGGCTCGCAGTCACGAAGGGATCCCGATAGCTCGGGTTACCTCAGCGTTATGATCGTGCCAATTATAATGCAGGCTCCAAAACTTACGCAATGCCCACTAACTACTATCCGCGCCGCTGAACATGCACCGCGGGAAGCTTTCGCAACAGCAGTCATTGCGTTGCAGAGCGCCAAAGTTTGCGTCTGTCAACTTCGAAGGCAGCAATATTGTGACAGTCCTGACGGCTGAGTGACTGCCGTCTAATATGGTCTCACTTGGACTCACGTCTGGGTGCGCTAGAGTTTATTACGAGCTGTATTTTATTTATCATTGTGTGGAAACTTGGATAATGGACGAAGCGGGTTTGTTGCGTGTCTTAGACGCATTATTAATCATTCGTATATTTAGCGAATAGAAATGAACATAAAAATCAAAAGCTTTATTGATTTATGCAGTGCACCTTGAAGCGTGCTCCAATATGGTTTCTTAGTAACCTGTAAGATTCCTCAAAGTAAAGCGTTATTTTATTACTTAGTTTTCATTTAAAACAATTAATTAAACAATTAGGTCTTCCATTCATTATATCTCTTTCATTACCTATCTCGTTTGTATGTATACATTTGTTTTCTAGAATATATGTGTATACGAGTAGGTTCCTATTTTTGTCATTTCAAAGGTTACAAGCTGTGCTCGCAGCTCTGCATGCAGGTCAAACTTGTCCTGTTTTTGTTGTGATAAATTTTACAAGTTTACATTCATGTTAACTCTGAGTAATATTGAGAAAATGCATTATACGTGCAGTACGCATATACGAAGTAGTTTCTGATTTTTAAGCGAAGAAAAATCACGACAAACACAGACACATTTATTAAAAATAATAATAACCATACTATCCGATAGTATGGTTATTATTATTTTAGGCCTACTAGGCCACAAGAATGAATTTAAACTAGCGATATAGAAAAAAATTCACTAATTCCGCTCGTAGTAGAGAACAATCGCCAGAACCCAGTACACTCGTCGCGTGCCTACTTATACGCTGATAGGTTTAATATGTTTTAATTTGTTATTTACTTCTTTAGTTATTTATTCAGCATTCTTATGGTAGTGAGTGTACTAAGTTCCATTCAAGTGTAGTGCGCTAACGCTACAATAGTATTTGTAAAAATATTACATTTTACATCCGGTTCGATGAAGCCTCTGAAAAAGACGAGGCAAGAAACTTTTAAGGTTTCTTTTAAGGTATTCCTTGCTTTACGTTGTGACTAACTACAAAATAGACACAGCTTATAGTGTATTATTATGTAGGTATAATAATAAATATACACGGTGTTTCATAAATAGTTGTTAATATTGAGTGGAGGCGTTGTAGATCTTGGGGTGCATTGTGGTGTTTTTTTTTCTATAAGAAGTATTACAACACGAATAGACCCTATTTTCATAAAGGAATAAAATGATTTTTAAAATTGTAATAGGGGGTAAAATTTTAATTTATGCGATTTCTATCGCATAAATATGATACCTATGTATAATAAAAAATGGAAACATAACCGACACAATAAAGCTGTAAGCAATATGACTGCTCTCAGTCACCGAATCAGATGTGAGTGAGCGCATCCAATTTTAACTTTGTTAGGTATGAAAATTTAGTACCGGAATATTTTTTCATGATATAACAACAAAAAATACCCTTCAATACAAAATATACCTACAGAAAATCAGTACATGTAATACAATGCTTATATAAAACAGTAAAAACCATTTCAATTTTTTTTATACACCGTGTGTATTTTTTATATACCGATTTTCAAGATTACAAAAAAAAATAGATAATGCATATAAAATAAATGCTTCCTGGAAATACCTAACCAAAATCTAAACCTTCAAATTATATGTACTTATAAAATAGAAATTATTATTTCTCCATCGCTGTTCATTTTATCATCATCATCATCAGCGTTTAACCGTCCACTGCTGGACATACGCCTCTCCAACTTGTTTCCCAATCCTCCCGGCACTCGGAAACACGAATCCATCGTTTGATGTACCCGATGTCGTCGTCCCACCTGGCGGGTGGTCTTCCCACACTTCGCTTACCTGTCCATGGTCGCCAGTGTAGGACGCGCGTGCTCCAACGGCCGTCATC
>WYDE02236596.1:0-14429 GCA_009867175.2 Adela reaumurella
GATTTCGCAAATGCTGAGGTCCCGCGATCCAGCTTCTCTTAATGATGCCTTTAACATAGCCCTCGAAGAAGAAAAGTTTAACCTACTACTGAGCTCAAAGAACAAAGTATGTTCAAAATGTCATAAACCTGGACATACTGCCTTCAATTGTAGAAAAAATTTCAGCACGTATGCTAATAATAACAACCCAAGCAATCAAAACAAGAATTTTAATTCACAAATTAAAAACAACCAAAACCAGCTACACAATCGTCAACCAACTGGGAAGCCAATTTATCAAGTCCAACAAGAGAAAGTTTGTAGATATTGCAAAAAGATAGGACACCTTATTGAAAATTGTTATAAACGGAAGTATAATGAAAACAAGAAATCACAAGACAATCTTCCTGGTCCTAGTAACAACAACCCAGTGAACACAATTGACATTTCCCAAGGTATATCGAGTTCTTTAAACTCAATCCAACTCTCGGACAGTGCCGTTCCGAAGAGTCTGTCGGATGTTATTCAGGCACAAATGTATTAAACACAGTACATATTTCCGTAAATGCGTTAGAATCCAATGATAACTATTTAAATCTACTTATAGATACAGGTGCCAACATTTCGATAATAAAATCTGATAAGTTAGATAAATCTATACTTGTATATCGTGATCGAATAGTCACTTTAAACGGAATTACTAAATCTAAAAATCAAACTAATACTCTGGGATATTCCCATATCAATTTAAATATTGGAAACGGATATTCCATTTCCCATCCGTTCCACATCGTCAATGATAAAGAAAATATTATCCTCAATTATGACGGAATAATCGGTAATGATCTATTAAAAAGGTATAAGGCAAAAATTAATCTTGAAAGTAATAAAATTATTCTTGACAATATTTCAGTTCTAAAATTATTGACTTTAAACGAAAATAATGAAGACATAAAAAATATACTATCCCGTAATCCCGACGACAAGCGCGGTAATCCGGACTCTGACAATTTATTATCCCGTAATCCCGACGACAAGCGCGGTAATCCGGACTCTGACAATTTATTATCTCGTAATCCCGACGACAAGCGCGGTAATCCGGACTCTGACAATTTATTATCCCGTAATCCCGACTATACGTGCGGTAATCCGGACTTTGAAAATAAAAACGAAGTAAATAATAAACGGAACATGAAAATTTTATTCAAAATTAAACCAAGATCAGAAACTATTGTAAAAGCTAATATTCAAAATACCGACATAAAAGAAGGAATAATAGAAGGAAACCAATTTTTAAATGGCGTTTTCTTGTCAAGTTGTACAACAAAGCTCGATGAAAATAACCAAGCTTACGTCTCGGTATTGAACACATCTGAAAAAGAAGTTCTTATTCACCAGTTAAATTTAGTTTTACAACCCATAAATAGTGAACTTTATAGCAGCACCCCGTGTGACTGTGAACTAGAAAACGACACTACTCGTGTTTGTGAATTTAATTGTAACAGCCCTTGCGACTGTGAAACTTTAAAGATTTCTATGATGTATGAAAATATTTTCAAATTTAAGGACGGACCAAACCGTACCGAAATTCTATTGAATCAGTTGAGAGTTGATCATTTAAATTATGAAGAAAAACAATCACTTTTTAAACTATGTAAAGCTTATAATTCTATATTTCATCTAGAAGGTGATGAACTAACCCATACTGACGTCATCACTCATAAAATCTTTACAAATACAGAAGTACCTATCAGAAACAAGAATTATCGTTTCCCTGAAGTTCATAAAACAGAAATCAATGACCAAATAAATAAAATGCTTAAACAAAATATTATACGTCCTTCAACAAGTCCATGGTCTTCTCCTTTGTGGGTCGTACCTAAGAAAACAGATGCCTCAGGTAAGATTAAGTGGAGATTAGTGACAGATTATAGATCTTTGAATAATATATCCGTAGGAGATGCTTATCCCTTACCTAATATAACGGAAATTCTCGATCAATTAGGAAATGCTAAATATTTTACCACGTTAGATCTAGCAAACGGCTTTCATCAAATTAAAGTAGATCCTCAAGACGTTCCCAAAACAGCATTTACTGCAATAACTGGATTATACGAATACTTACGTATGCCCTTTGGATTAAAGAATGCACCTGCAACCTTCCAAAGATTAATGAACTCAATCCTAAGTGGATTACAAGGTCTCTATTGCTTTGTCTATTTAGATGACATAGTTGTTTACGCTAGTTCAATTAAGGATCACTCGTTTAAATTGGAAAAAATATTTGAAAAATTAAAAGAAAGTAATCTTAAATTACAACCAGATAAATGTGAATTTATGAGACACGAAGCTATTTATCTAGGTCATATTATAACTGAAAATGGAGTCACACCAGACCCATCTAAAACAGAAACCATAAGAAAATTCCCTATTCCTAAAAATCCAAAAGAAGTCAAATCATTTTTAGGTCTAGTAGGATATTATCGTCGTTTTATAGAAAACTTTGCTAAACTCTCCAAACCTTTAACTAAACTACTTAAGAAAAATGTTTTATTTTTATGGACAGATGAACAACAAAAATCTTTCGATACTTTAAGAGACATATTGATATCACCAAAGCTATTGCAATATCCAGATTTTACTAAAGAATTTATTTTAACTACAGATGCCAGCAACTTTGCTTTAGGCGCAATACTTAGTTAAGGAGAAATAGGTAAAGATTTACCTATCGCTTATGCGTCCAGAACATTAAATAAAGCCGAAGGAAATTATAATTCAACAGAAAAGGAATTACTTGCCATTAAATGGGCAATCCAACATTTCAGACCCTACTTATACGGTAGACACTTTAAAATCGTAACCGATCATAGACCCTTAACTTGGTTATTCAATATCAAAGATCCCGGAAGTAAACTTATCCGATGGAGACTACAATTAGAAGAATTTGATTACGAAATTATTCACAAACCTGGAAGAGTTAATTCAAATGTTGATTGTCTATCGCGAATCCAAATAAACACTTTAAGTTCTGAATCGAATATGGAAAAATATAGTGACTTTAAAGAATAATTTTCTCAAAGTAATGAATTCATAATAAAAGAATTCCTTGAAACCAATGAATTATTATTTGAAACCAAACATGATAACATTGCTTATTTAACCGATATTTCAATGGATGAAGAGAACCCATTTGCAATCGAAGCTTTTAGTCAAATTCATGATATAGACACAATAATGAATAAACAAAAAGAATTATACCAGATTTATAAATCAGAAGGAAACAAACTAAATATCTACCATTGCATTGCAAAACAAAATCATTACGACAAACTAACAACTAAAGACTTATTTCATATATTAAGAAATTTGAGAAACAAATTATTAGAAGACGAAATTAAAACAATTTATATTCCTAACTTTAAGGACTTTTACAGTTCTATTCACCCAGATAACATTAAACAAATAATATTCTACGTATTCAGAAATGCAGATATAAAGATTAGAATGTGTCATAATAAAATAACTACTCCAAATGAATCCCTAATACCAACCATTTTGAAAGAGAATCATTGTAGTACATCTTCAGGACATAATGGAATAGTGAGAATGTATCCCAGAATTAAAGCCAAATATACCTGGCCAAACATGAAAAAACATTATATAATAGATTTTGTAAAGAATTGTAAGTCATGTCAAACAAATAAAACAGTAAGAAGAAAAAATAAATCTCCCATGATAATAACAACCACTTCTACTATTGCTTTTGAAAGAATTGCAATTGATATTTTTGGACCACTACCTATTACTAATAAAGGAAACAAATATATACTAACAATCCAAAATGATTTAACTAAATTTTCCTAAGCTTTCCCTTTGCGTGATCATGAAGCACCATCAGTAGCTGAAAAATTAATATTATTTATTTCATATTTCGGAATTCCAAAATCAATTTTATCCGATCAAGGTGGAGAATTCATGTCAAACTTAATGAATGAATTAGTGAAATTATTTAGAATCAAAAAGCTAAACTCAACTGCCTTTCATCCCCAAACTAATGGAGCTTTAGAAAGAAGCCACTCTACTCTTAAAGATTATTTAAAACAATTTGTATCCAAAGAATTTAACGATTGGGATAAATATATTCCATTAGCTATGTTTAGTTACAATACTAGTGTTCATTCTAGTAGCCATTTTACACCTCATGAATTAGTATTCGGTCAAAAACCTAACTTACCTTCTTCTATTCATGAAAAAGAGAATGAATCAACCTATGACGTTTATATACAAAATTTAAAACAAAAACTCAGAAAGATTCAAGGAATAGCGCGTGAAAACTTAATATCAAATAAAGAACGGTCAAAAATACGTTATGATAACAAAATTAAAGTACCCAACTATAAAATAGGAGATCCTGTCTTACTAAATGTAAAAACAGCAAATAAATTACAACCGAATTGGAAAGGTCCTTATGAAATCATATCTCTTAATCCTAATAGAGCAAACATGATAATTAAAGCTCAGAATGGAAAACATATTAATGTTCACTATAATCGAGTAAAACCTAGTACAACTAAACTCACGAAAGATAACTAAGAAAATCCTTTCAAATTTCAGGTTATTCGCTGCGACCTCGCAAGCAACCCAAATCATACCTGTAGAAAATAGTACTGGACTCTACTTCGATAGAATCGGCACTATGAAGACTCTAGTCGACAATTGGAAACTTGTTACATTTAAAGATATACAATCCATTCCAAAAGCTATTGAATTATTAGACTCTCGATGTAAATTCACTTCTTATAAGTGTGAAGACGGAAAAAATTATCTACCCTGATATAAAATGTACGAAACGTCTCAATACTGTAGATAGGAAACTTAACAAAATAATTGCACTTTACGAAACCTTATCTCATTTAACGAGTACCGGACGATCCAAACGTGCATGGTTCGATGGAATAGGTAAATTATTCAAAACTGTATTTGGTACATTAGATAATGATGATGCACAGCATTATGATGATATACTAAATAAAGTAATTGAAGATGATAAAGAAATCTACAGTATCATGAAAAATCAAATTCAAGTCACACAATCGTCAATTCAAAACTTTAACAACACCATGTATAAACTGAATAAAAACGAACAAATCCTTACTAAAAATATAAATGACATGGAAGAATTTATTAATAGCCTAGCAGAAAATCTTACAAAAATCGACATAAGAACAACATTCAATACGCATTTTAGTGTTCTAAATTCAATGATAGATGATCTAAATGATGATCTTAATACGGTAACAAACTCAATCTTATTTGCCAAACAAAACGTCTTACACCCCGCTATTATATCACCTAAACAAATCTATGAAGAGTTAAGTAAAAACGCAAATCAATTAAGACATAATAAAGAATTTCCTATACCTCTTAAACTTGAAGATATACATCTACTTATCGACATATCTTCTTTAAACGTATTCTACATAAACTTCAAATTAGTTTTTATACTAAATATTCCTTTAGTAATGCCACAGGAATACGAGCTTTACCATGTATTCCCTTTCCCAATTACACATAAATTTGAAGATCAAACTTTCGTATTAGCCCAACCTACTAAGAAATTCTTTGGTATAACTACAAACCGACATACTTATGTGCAATTTAATGACATTAAACAATGTAAAAAGATATCACTAGAACATTATATTTGCGAAGACGTTAATGAATATTCTACAAAAGCTAACCCTTCATGTGAATCCCAATTAATCACAACAGTTTTTAAAACTTTACCCAAGGAATGTAACACTAAATTTTTACACGGTCATATTGAAATTTGGCAAAAACTTGTCAACAACCGATGGATATTTATTTATTCAGAGCCTACTAAATTAACTGTTGATTGTCTTAACAACGATATTAAGGACTATGAAATATTCAACACAGGAATAATTACCCTCAATAAAGGATGTCGAGGATACGCAAACCTCATCCAAATAACAGCTACAAGCGATTTAATTACAAATTTTACGTCCCCAACATTTGACTTCGATCTTACTAAAGATGACTGTTGTAATGAACTAAACAAGACTAAACATCTTTTTACTCCGATAAATATTGGAAACGTACAATTAGATGATTTAAATCTCGCTTCTGTAAAACTACATTCAATTGAAGAAAAAATAATAAAACAACAAGACAATCTGAATCGTTTTACTCCAGATACGCATACATCTTAAATAATCTACGTTTTATGTTTTGGCATATCTAATTTATAAATTCAGAAAAGTTCTAGGACTTTGTAAGAATAATAATCGAGGCGAATTTGTAAATCGCAAATCATATATCGATGGTATTCTTCAAATACGAGTTATCTGCAAAAATGTCGTTTTTTACATTTAAATCGTTTCTTCATCAGTTTTTTTCGCTCTATAAGTTGATAAAACGCTTATATTTTTATCAGGCTCCTACGCAAAGTTACCTAGTTTAAAAACCTAGTATGTGCTACTTTTTTCAAAATCGTTTTCAACCAACGTAATTTTTGATTACCTGACTTTAAGTCAGGTAATGTAACATTTACGTTTTTATATAACAACTAAATAAGAATATTGCATGTTAACTCCATTGACTTCAAACTTTTTCTTAGAAAATATTTATTATATTTGCAAATAGAAAACATTACTCGCGTTTTACTCGTTTTAGTGGTAATTATTTTATCAATATATTTGGTTAACACTGATAATATAGGTTATTCGCCTATGGCTCGTTTTACCCAATTGTTCATATATAAGCCACCCGAACAGATTTCATCAGGTGAAACAGGTTATCACATTTCACACGCCGTTAACTCGGTTTGCAAAATAAAAAAATTAAAAAACCTTTCTAGTAAACTATGATTTTGTCCCTTAACTCATTTTAGATGATATGATCATATACGCTTAATAATTAATATGTATCAAGTAAAACAAGTTATTAGCTCCTACCAAGCAACAAACTGGTTTCTCTTTATTTCCTTTCGTAGAACCTAAAAATAAACTCTACAAGTAAAATTAATTATAGTTTTTTAACTTGTTTCACCAGATATTTCAAGATAATTATTTATTATTTTTTATCAGGTGAAATAATTTACTGACAGATAACTTGTTTTAGTTGTAACAAACTAATATGAAACCGTGCAGTAAGTATTAAAGTCAAATGTTTTACTATCCCTTAACTCGCGTAATCTGAAATATTTTGTGAAATTTCTACAAAATGAAAAAAATGAAATCAGTTACTCGACTTCTTTGAGTTCGTAACTCATTTCACATTATACATACTACCTATTAAGCTATACAATAACCAACTAGAGAATCAAGTTACAGCTATGTACCTCCCTTCACTAGGTGGATTAAAGGCCATTGAATATGCATTTCCACACCATTATAATTCAAAACCTATTTTCAGTAGCATATGAACATGCTTGAAACGATACAATTAAATCAATCAAAACGAGGTATCAGTCATTTATCCCTATAAAACGAGTACTCGCGGGGCAATGCGCGCGCATGTGTTGGCGCTGGCGCATGGTTCGCTCGCTCGTCGTCGTTCGTACGATCGTATCGTCTCACTCGCCCAATCACACCGCTCCCGCCACCGCACTTTCATTTGTCGCGCGCGACTCGCGCGCGATCTCGACTTCGTTTTCCTGTGAAATAACATTTGCTATGTCTGCGAGTTCGTCAGTGTGAAGTATAAAATGAAATCCTCACGAACGAAAGAACTTCTTCACTTGACAACAAGAGGAACCAATGTACCTAAAGGTAAGCCTGTAATATCTTAACATCAATGATTGAACTACGAGTAGGTATATAACAAATCAGCGGGCATTGTCTACTCGCTGACAGTAGTTTCGCGAGGCGAATGGCCTGGATCGATTTATTTCGGTATGCTCGGTTTATATTATTTTATTCAAAAAGTAAGTACTTTGGGGCTAAAGTTAAAATGGTATTTTTTGGGGAGTAAGTTTACGCGTAGTTAAAAAAATTATCATATTTTTAGTCCACCTAATTACTGAGTTATTCAAGGTTTTTAGAGCTATGTTTGTGAATTAATTTTATCAAGAAAAGTTTCTCTAATCGTATTTCGGTAAAAACAGTGCACTCAACCACATCCTCGACTGTAAAATTTTTATTTTTTTATAATTCTGTTGCTCTTTTTCTAATTTTAGGATTTTTTCTCAAAACTCCTTTCTGACATAGTACGCAGAATGAATGAACTTATTTCGATTTCCATTTCTTAATTTTGACGAATATTGTAGATAGGTAACTATATACCTAAAAGAGACGTATTACGTATTACAAACATTTAAAAATTTTTAGGTAGTTATCATTATCGGTTTATTCTAATTTCAGAGGCCGAAGAGATAGAGGATGCCCGCCAAACTGAAAGTCTGAGACCGTCACTCCACACACCTAGAAATATTTCAGAGAACGAAGAGATAGAGGATGCCCGCCAAACTGAAAGTCAAAGAAATAAACGACACCGCATAACTAAAGGTAAACTATGATAGTCACATGACCTCTGTGAATTATTTATTTGAAAACATTACCGCATTATTACTAATTAAGTACGATACGTAATTATATGAGTATGTATTAATGATAGATTATCTTATTGTTCTCAGGAGACGGCACGTACGAAGGCAGTAATACTAACTCGGAAGCAGAGTCTTCAGAACTCGACGAGGAGCAAAAAATCATGGCACAAGAGTTACAGAGTTTGTTTGGAAGTGATTTATCAGATGACGATCCTACATTCAAACCTTCCGGAACCTCTTCTGACTCAAGCAGCTCAGACCATGATTTAAATCTCAATGTGCAAGATTTACGACATACGACTACGAACCAATCGAATGATCATCTTGAACTGGATGAAATTATTGGAATTTTTAAACAACCGCAATGCCCATCGTCATATAAAGAAATTAACCCGTCACTGCAGAGTATCGTTGATGAGTCGCCACTACCTGCTAATTCTGCAGAAGCATATCAAGAGTTTTCAGATACAATACAAATAGTTGAATCTATAGTGGAAGAATTATTCCAAAAAGCATGTACAAAAATTCTGACAAGTAAGAGGTGGCGAACAGCTTACACGAGTAACTGGAAAATCAATATTGCGAAACGAAAGCGTGCTGAAGGTTTGGTATATGAATCGAATAAAAAGTTTAAAGCTGCAAAAATTCCCCAGAACGTAAACTGTACTTGTAAACACAGATGCCCTGAAAAATTTACACCTGAAGACCGAAATGGACTATGCCGATACTACTGGAGTCTCGATTATAATGCAAAGAAAAACTATCTAATGTGAAAATCAAAACTATAAAACGATTGTTAGTCACCAGAGTACCCAACCGAAAGCCAAGATCATTCTCCAAAGATTGTTTCTTTCCAGAAATTGACGGCAGTGTACAAGTATGTCAAAAGTTCTTTTGCAAGACTCTATGTATTTCACCGGACGTGATAAGGCGAGCGATAGGAAAAAGAAACGAGTTAGGACTGTTTAATGAAACAGATAAAAGAGGACATAAAATACCACCAAATACAACAAAACCGCACATCATTGAACACGTTAAATCACACATAGAATCATTTCCTACCATGGAAGCGCATTATTCTTTTAGAAGCGCAAGATTCTAAAAGAAGGTATTTGGAGCAATCTCTCAACATAAAAAAAAATGTACGAACTTTATTTGCAAAGCTGCAAAGAAAGCAATATTGAAACACCCGTCAGTGAGCTTACCTACCGAAGAACGTTTGGAAGGCACTACAATTTAAGTTTCTTTGTGCCGAAAAAAGATCTATGCTTGGTTTGCACTAACTATGAAAAGGCGAGTTTGATTGAGAAGGATAAACTCAATCCAAAATATGAAGCACATATACAAAGAAAGGTCAAAAGCCAGACAGAAAAAGAAAAAGATAAAGCTAAATCAAATAGTAATAAACAATTCATGCCTGTATCGTTCGGTCTTCAAGCAGTAGGTATTGCAAATTCCATGTGGAAACGTCGGGCCACTTTACTACATGAAAAAGTTATGTGTGCATAACCTGACAATTTATGAGGCGTCTCTACCGAATCGTGGTTATTGCCTTGCCTGGTCGGAAGTAAATGGAAAAAAGGGAAGCTCCGAAATAGGTTCAGCTTTGTACTATTATCTCAAAAACTGTCTTTCTATGACATCACAGAAATCACTATGTACTCAGATACCGCTGGCGGTCTGAACCGCAATCAGTTTATAGCTGCGTTATTGTTATGGTGTTGTCAGAATATAGATCATCTCCATGTGATCGAGCAAAATTTCCTTGAATCAGGGCACTCGCACATGGAAGCTGATTCTATGCATAGTAGTATCGAAACAGTAAAAAAACATAAAACCGTGTATGGAATGCCCGACTGGCTGTCAATCTTTCGCGAGGCAAGAAGTCGCAAGATAAAAAAGAAAGACAATATAACTATAGAACCATACCATGTCAAGGAATTCAAATACCATGAGTTTTACGATCTCAAATCTCTCAAGGTGTCTACCATTAAAAATGTAAAGCAAGATGAAGAAGGTAAAAAAGTGGAATGGCTTAAGATCAAGAGGAGTAGGTATGTTAAAAACGAACCAAAGAAAATATTCTACAACTATGATATGTCTGAAAATCTGCTTGCTATGCCTATCGACTCTCGTCCCAAACCCCTAAAAAAGTTCACTAAAAAGCTCACTAACAAATCAGCCAAAAGTCCTGCGCCTCAGAAGATTACTTCCAAGTCGATAGTGACAGCGATACCGCTGCCCCCATCACGCGTTTATGTCACTAGGCAAAAGGAAAAGTCTAGTGAAAATTCGCCCGCTTCTCAGCAATCTCAGCCTAACCATATAGAAGAAAATGCGACGAGCCCTGCTGCTACTCCTGACATGGCTTCACACGTTGCCCAAAACCCCCATAATAAAGAAAGCGGCACAATCTAATCGCAATCTAATCACAACTCAACCTAAACTAAAACCTCTAAACAAAGCGCCTCTACCAATCAGTGTTGGGAAAAAATCAGACTTGCTAAAACTCTGCCGAAGTGGAGTGATCCCCGAAGAATTCCACGCTGGTATATGGTTCTTCCTACGTCCAATACGCGTCAAGATCGTCTGCCTGAACCAGCAGTGGGAGAGTTATCGGAAGCTGAATATGATTCAAATGATGCTTCCAAGGACGATCTTGATATCACTACCGATGATTCACGATTTAAAGAATAAATAAAATAGAGGTGGTTTTAATGATGTATTAGTTAACACCTAATACTGGTTGGTTGATTAAACAAGAATATTATTCGGAAATTAAATTTTAGTAGGTTGTAGGTTCTAGATTTAGATTTTATTTTTAGATTTAGTTTTAATTTAGGTTAATTTAATGTTTTTAGGCTAATTTTTTTTGTTTAAATTAATTTTTTTCTTATGAAAACAAATTTGAAATATTTTTTAAACGTAATTCAGGTCATTTTGTCATTTAATTTTATATATTTTTCTTGTTTTAATTCAGCCCACTTATCCGTTATCCTTTAGGGACTATTTTACTGTTTTATGCATGATAATTTAAGATTAAACAAAGTTTTTGGAGTGAATTGTGTGAACGTAGTAACATCATTAAAATGCTTATATTATAACATAGCTTTGGATTTTTCATTAATACACCATTTAAATAAATTAAAGTTAAATATTTTTCAGTAGGAATTCCACATTTAAATTAGTTAAAAAAAATAATTTATTTCCATAAAATAAAATGTATGTAGATAACTGAGTTTTTTTCAAAGATTGGTTATTTTGAAGCCATTACTGCCCCTTAACATGAAAATATGATCAAAATTCACTATTTTCTTGGAAATATTTTCAGCTAAAGTGAGTTATTATTTCTCCCTACCGTGGGAATATTAAATTTAAAAAAATAAATATAATCATTCTAGGATTTGTTTTAATGCAATTTAAGAGTCTTATAATCACTCTCTGCAGAAAAAAATACGAAACTGCATATTTTAAAACTTTAAGCTATCCGTTGTAATCTCAAACTTTCAAATGCGTTTTTCTCGAAACTAGGTTTTTGTCAGATAACTCGTATTTGAAGAATACCCTCGATATTCACAATTATGAAAAAATAAAAACTTGTGAAAATATTGTTTATAAAATTCGATGCTCTGTTCTGCTTGTACTATTGTATATTTTATATTAACTTTATTAGGAATTAACTAGTTAAGCGTCAAATTGGCTTTTATTATAGGTCAACTTATTATGCTCTCGATACACATTGGTCCACCGTTTCCCAACTCTCTAGTTCGCTCTCTCGGACTTACTTTACGGAATAGAAATAAGGCAAACATTGTTTAAGAATTGAACAATTTTCAAATCTCTTGAGTGAGAATCTTAATGTTATGAAAATGATTATAAGATTACATCTATTTTATGCTAATGCACGTCTAGATTTAAACAAATCTCTTCTAAAATCTTAAAAGTTTATCAAGAAAAAAAAATTTAAAAATAAAAAAATATATATAAATCTTATCCTTTATTACACAGTTATATTATTATTTTATTATTATTTATTTATTTATTATATTTTATTTATATATATTATTATTATTTTACAGTTAGTCTTAATCTTTTTGTCTGTTGTATCTCTCCCTCGCTCCATTCTCCCATTGTGAGAATACCTTATGAGGATACAAACATGATAAAATTCGGTGAAGCAAAATTACGCTTTCATTTCAATTTAGTAATTAATGTGTTTAGAATTAAACTAATAAATTTTATATTGTACTACTTGAGCAAGAGTATTTCCAACTATTTTACAAAATTTTACTTTGATTTATATAAGTTTTCCACGTTTATCCTGCATGATACAATTAAAATTATATTAATATTGTACAAAAATAAATTGAAATCGCTCTCTCTACTATGACAATTTTATTGAACTGAACTGCAGCAACAAAACAAGTTAAACACTAGTTTTGTTTTTAACAGGGGAGGCGTTATATACCACACCTATTTATACTATTTTATTTTACCATTTGAATCCCCTTAATACTCCCAACATATTGCAGCACCTTAAATACATTATCTATCACTCGATTCGCGCATTGCGCATACCAGCGGTACAGGCCAAGAGGTCGGCTGCCTAAAATTGAATTTATTCAATGTAAAATAATAGCAATGTTTCTACTAAGTGATGATAAGAGGTTAAAGGTTCAGCTAAATGAATACTATCTTTGTTTTAATTAATGCGAATTCTTTTATCAAGTACTGGAAAGAGTCACATGATTTTTGCGACAAACATGTTTTTCAGTTTAACCAGAATTAACTGGACTCCGACCGGACGTTGCGTCAAACGGGCCGTCATCAATCCTTCGGCCAAGTTGTTTGTGTCCGACTATTTAAACGGATTACATTGGTCAGTCTCAGAGCATCAGTCACAGTGAACATCTCGAGTGAAGAACGTAGTCGGTGCCTCCTGTGATTCGTTGACTCTCTTTCCGTTGGTAGCTAGAAGAACTTTAAAATCCTATAAATAAATAAAAAGAATTGCACTTGCAGCGTTAGTTACAAGAACATTGTAAAGTTTCGTGAAAGACAAATAACTACGTGCCGAGCCACGTAGACTCTACTTCGTAGAGCGTGTCAAGAGTGTCGAGGAAACAAACAGGGATATCTAGTTACGTTAATTCGTAAATTTTATATCTAACTGTGTTGTGTGAATAATATTTAAATAAAGAGACAATTTCGCAAGAAAAACTTTTATTTAAAACATCCTGCCTAATACACAATAAACGCAGCTGACCTGGAAAGGCGGAATCAAGCCATGGCGACATTTTTCTCGTCTAATATCTTGGAAGAATTGTTAAATAAATATTCCTCTTTAGAAAGACTGCAGCGCATTACGAGGAAGTGGTTCAAGCACGCGCTAAATTGAACAACATTTTAGCTACTGTTCCCCCGAGTAAGGCGGAGGTTAATGCTGTATTCACCAAGGTTTGGAATATGGCGAAAGCAGATAGCACTGGAGCAGTTGTACAGAGTACAGGGGGAAGAGGTGGCTGAGGTGTTCCCGGTTGATAGTATTAGTGTCTTTGTGTTAAATAATATTACATAGATAATTTGAACCTTATAGTAGTATGAATAGTGAATAAATTGTAATAACGACAATTGGCTTAGAAACAGATCAATTAACAGCCCAATGAGGACTGGGAAGGGTAAACAAGGCAAAGTTCCAGAGGAAGTAGGTTAGGACTGTGGACAACACGTAATTTGTTCGGTTGATATAAATATCCATATGTATCAGTTAGACGGCACTCGTTCATCGTCAGTGAAGAAGTAGTGCTGTCCAGCTACGGACCTGGTTATTGCCCGCCGGTCTGGACTCTCGGAGTCTATCCACCTTGTGGACGTAGAAAAG